>JAEANM010010566.1:0-15731 GCA_017656035.1 Myanophis thanlyinensis
TTTCTATCTTTATATAACATAACATTAAAATTATACCCTAATTTGTCATAACATACAATGTCATAAAATACCTCTTCCACATCTTGTATTATTCATTCCTTTATAATAGCTTAATATATCTCTATTATACTGTCTATTCATAATTATTTCTTATTTTTCTTGTCTAACCATTGGTAAAAATACCCCCATCTCTTGTAAAAATTGGCTTATTTCTTTTTTTCTAATTTCCATTGTCAATCTGTCTATTTCTAACAGATTTCTTAGGTCTGCTGTAAGGATTACACAGCAGAGCACCAAGCTACAGTATGTATATACCTCAATTTCTTAGTGCAAAACAATAAGTATGTTTCATAAATAAGTAAAATGAATAGTATAATGAAACACAGTGAATTTTTTAGATTTGTATCCCCCCCCCTTCATTACTTTATAAGTAACTCATTCCTCCCTGTTCCTATTTTCCCCACAACAACCCTGTGAGATGAATAGGATTGAGAGTGAGTGGCTCAAAATCAGCAGGCTGGCTTTCATGCCTCAGGCAGAATTAGAACTCACCGTCTCCTGGTTTGTACGCCATTACTGGAACCACTATACCAAACTGACTTCCACTTAACAACTAAAAAAAGCTTGTCTTTTGTTTTTCATCTGGCCATGGATTTTTCTCTTTGGTTGACTGGATTTTTTTTTCTTGGTTAGTTGTATTTTATATTTGAATTCATTGTAGTGCTGTATTTAAAAGCACAATTTAAAAGCACTGGAACTTTGTGGTTTCAGTCTATTCTGAAAGCACTGGAAAACGCCTTGGCGTATTTTTAAAATAAACTCATATATGACATGTATATATAAGTACGGTAGCTGGCAAGACCCCTGTGTTCTAGTAATTGGCATGATGGAGAAGGGTTTGAGGGATTAAAAGGCAAATTATACTACCATACTACTTAGCCTCTTCATGATATAAATAAGTAAGAGATTCAACTAAGTGCAAGTTTTTACAGTGGCTGTCATTTGGAAGACGTCATTGTCCATGTTTTCCAGACATTGAAGTGGTATCATTAGTTGTTAAGTCCCCAGCATTTCAATAGCTGTAAAACCAGTCCAAACACATCCAAAATTACTCTTTTGTTTTCCTTCGTTTTAAATGCAGGACTATCAACATTTAATGTTTCCTTATCAATAAAACTCAGCTCCATCTGGTGGTAACACAAGAAAGAAACCTTGGGTGAGAATTAATTTAGATGCTTGAGGGAGACATTTCTGCTTAGTACGGTATACGGGTAGCCCTTGATTTATAACCATTCATTTAGTGACTGCATTATTCACTTAACAACTGATATGATTTGCTTAACAGCTGTGGTAAAAAAGATAAAAAAAAAAGGGTGCAACTCATTTAACAATAACCCTTGCTTAGCAACAGAAATTCTCGCCCCAGTATTATGGTAGTCATGCATTGAGGACTACTTGTATTAGAAATCAAGACACTGAAAATTTCTTGACAGTTATAACAATTAATCAGTGGAGCAACTTGCCTCCAGAAATTGTAAATACTCCAATACTTCAAGTTTTTAAGAAGAGATTGGACAACATTTGTCTGAAATAGTATAGGGCTGTGATGGTGAACCTATGGCACAGGTGCCAGAGGTGGCATACAGAGCCTTCTTGCTGGGCACACAAGCTGTCAGCCAACTTACTTCGAGCTGAGCATGCACATGCGACTGCGCATGCATGCATGCTCGAATGCAAAGACCCAGCTGGTCTTCGGGCCTCTGCTGTGCATGCACATGCAATTGCTCATGCGTGTGTGAGTGCCTGGGCCCAGCGTGTGTGCATTGCATGTGCAAAAGGTGTGGTTGCACATACAGTGCATGGGGAGAAGCTGCACATAAGTGCGGATGGCACGCGCAAAGCACATACTTTTCGGCACTCAGTAAGTAAAAGATTCACCACCACTGGTATAGGGTTTCCTGCCTAAGCAGGGTGTTGGACTAGAAGACCTCCAAGGTCCCTTCCAATTCTGTTATGCTGTATTCTATTTTAAAATACTAGTTGAGATGAAATTTAGTTTTACTTTTGAGCCTCCGAACAATAATATAAGAACGTTGAAAAATAGATGATTGCTCTATATTCAAGTATCGCATTCTAAAGAAGTAACTGGAACCCACCTAAGATATAATCTAAAGACTAATTTCTAACCCTAGTCTGTCTCTCTAAAGATCCTATTTGAACACTTGAAGGCTCACTTTCTTTTTTAGCTGCTTAGGGTCCTGCTGATAGCCATGACCAAGATCTCCAATTGTGCTTGGCTGGAGAAAGGTGCCTCTTGTGTCTTTGAAACAAAAATAGTGTTGTTTTTTAAACAAACTTTATTAAGTATACAAATTATTAAAAGCAATCATACGATATTTAAAAAACAATAATATATACATTATAACCTGTTAAATATTTACAGTCCTTACACCTGACGGTACATGTATTATGTATGATTCAACAAATACTTATCAACTCTAATTAATTAAATAATTCTATCAACTCTTCTTAAATTAAATTCTATATCTCTCTTATTTATTTGAATCTTTAATTCTGTTACATATCCATGAATACAATTTATCCCAGACTATATAGTAATCCGAAGTTTCTCTCTCTCTCTCTTAATTCCAGGATTAGCCTATCCATTTCTGCACACTCCAGGGTTTTTCGAATTATCACGTCTTCTGCTGGAACACAATCTGCTTTCCAAAATTGAGCCAAAGCTATTCTCGCCGCTGTTATAATATGTAGAATTAAATATCTTTCTTCTTTTTTGCATTTTTCTTTAATAATATGCAGGAGAAATGTTTCTGGTTTTAATTCCAAATGAATGTTTGTAATGTCTTTAATCCATTTTTTTAAATTCCAGTCCAATATTTCTTAATTTTGGGGCATGTCTACCATGAATGAAAAAAATAGTGTTAAGATGGCTAAAAGATTACTGTATTGGATGGAGAAGATTCCTGAGAGTATCCTGGATGCTGGACAGCCAAGAAAACAAGCTGATGGATCATTGAACAAATCAATCCAGAGTTTTCATTCGAGCCACAAACCACCAGGCTCACCTTGTCCTACTTCTGCTACATTATGAAAGGACCCAGCACTCTGGAAAAGGCTCCAATACTGGGAAAGGTTGAAGGAAAGAAGATAACAATGAGCAGCAAGATGGATAGATACCATCACAGTGGTGATGGATTCACCTTTGGAAGAGCTGAAGGATCAGCTTAAGGACTGATCGTCACAGAGAAAACCTATGTGGTCTCTTAAGTGTAATCGTATATGAGAAAGACCTTGGGAGATAGAAGGAAGAGCCGCATATTAGACAACATGAGATAAAAGGCAACTGAGCTTCCAGAAGGAGTAGGACATGGCAAATATCTTAGAAAGTCCCCACTCTTCTTGCTTGGAATGTAAAGGTGACGGGGGAGAGATATTATTTCAGACTTGCATGATTATGTTAATGCAACCTTACAGCAAAGATAGGACTAGTATTCCTGGGTGAACTTAACTGGATTTCCTCAGAAGGTTCCCACTAGGAATGGGAAATGACTTGATGGTACATAATCAGCACCAACAAAACTAATATGAGCTGGGCAATATTAGGATCTGCTTCGGATCTGAATACCAAACAATATTCTGAACAAAATCTGGAGTAAAAGACCTACAGGGCCTAGAGTCCCCTTCTCTAACCCAGTGACCTCTGTTACATACAGGTAGTCCTTGTGTTATGACAATTGAGCCCCAAATTTATGCTGCTAAATGAAGCATTTGTTAAGTGAGTTTGCTCCATTTTAAGACTTTCCTTGCCACAGCGGTTAAGTGAATCACTGCAGTTATGAAGTTAGTAACATGGTTGTTAAGTGAATCTGGGTTTTGCATTGACTACTTGTCAGAAGGTTGCAAAAGCTGAGCACATGACACCGGGACACTGCAACCGTCATAAATATGAACCAGTTGCCAAGCAGCTGAATTTTGATCATGTGACTACGGGGATGCTGCAATGGTAAGTGTGAAAAATGTTCACAAGACACTTTTCAGTGCCATCGTAGGCTTGGTGCTGTTGGTCACTAAATGAACTGTTGTAAGTTTAGGACTTTAGTAGATACCAGCCTTTATATAGCACCGCCTTCTGCAGTGGGAATGAGAATGTATCCAGTATTTGAGAGGCTGCCACAAAGAAGAGGGGGTCAACCTATTCTCCAAAGCACCAGAAGGCAGGAAAAGAAACAATGGATGGAAACTAATTAAAGAGAGAAGCAACCTGGAATTGAGAAACTCCCTCACAGTGAGGACAATTAATCAGGGGAACAGTTTGCCTCAAGATCAGTGTTTCTCAACCTTGGCAACTTTAAGATGGGTGGACTTCAACTTCCAGAATTCCCTAGCCAGCATTTGTTGGTTGGGGAATTCTGGGAGTTTGAAGTCCACCCATCTTAAAGTTGTCAAGGTTGAGAAACACTGCTTAGATGTTGTGGGAGCTTCATCACTGGAGGTCTTTATGAAGAGACTGGACAGCCCCTGCCCTGTATGAAATGGTATAGAGCAGGGCTGGGCAATTATGGCTCCTTCATGACTCGTGGACTTCAGCTCCCAGAATTCCTGAGCCAGCCGGAGTTGAAGTCCACGAGTCATGAAGGAGCCATAATTGCCCACCCCTGGTATAGGATTTCCCACTTGATCAGGGGGGTTGGACTAGAAGACCTCCAAGGCCCCTTTCCAGCTCTATTCTGATTGATAGATTGATTGAGCATGGTGGCATTGACAGTTGAGCGTCCTCGCTCCGACGACCGCTAGAGGGCGGTGGTCGGCAAGGCCCCGCCCGCTCTTCCCGCCTCTTTCATGGCTTCCCTCAGGTCGCTGGGCTCGGCTCTCGTCTGGAGAGCAAGGCCGGTTCTCGCCCGCAGGTCAGTGTAGCCTTGGGTGCTGCAGCCAAAAAGCGCCCGGCTCCCCTTTGCACCCGGGGAAGGGCTCGAGCTGCTGCAGCTGGGGAGATTCCTCCCCGCGCCTCCCCGGGAGAAGCTCCCGCCTTGCCCGTAAAAGAAATGTCCGCTCGGGAAACGCCGGTTCGGTCCTGGGAAGGAGCCTGTCCGGATTAGACGGGAGGGCATTTTTCCGTTCTTGGCGGCCGAGTAAACTCTTTGCACGTGTGGCTGTGAAATGCCGTCCCCTTCCCCCAAGTAGGAGCTTGACTGCGGGAGTGGGGGGGAGGATTAAATCTCTTTTATTTTCCTGTGAGGAGGTGCAAGGGAAAAGAAAAGAAAAGAAAAAGAAAAGTCTCGCTTGGTTTAGTTGCGGCTTGCCAAGTCGCGGGGCAACGGTTCTGGTTGGGTTTGTAAAATGAGGTTGGAGTCTGAATTTAAACTGGATTTGATGTTGGAGATCTGATGCCTGTCAGGATGCAGAGGAATCCGATGGGAAGGGAAAGGAAAGGAAAGAAAAGGAAAGGCTTTTTCTCCTTGCCCAGCCAGGGCAGGACTTAGTTGGAAGGGAGTTTGGGGACTGGGGTATGTGTGTGAACACTGTTTTACATGCACACACTTTTCAAAGCCGTTTTGTAATTACAGGTAATCCTCAATTTTCAACCCCAGTTGAGCCCAACGTTTCTATAGCTGAGTGAAACATTTCTTACATGAGTTTTGCTGCCTTTTTCTGACTTTTCTATAGAACCTGTTATTAAAAGAAATCTCCTTTTGTTTTCCCCCCACTTTGCAGGGTTAATCCTGTAAATAAAGCAATTGTTTCTAGCCTAATCTTTATTGCCTTGCTCACAGAAACTGCCTCTCCCCATATTACATTATAATTTTGGTGAAGTTTAATCCTGTGCTTGGTGATGTTTAATCCTGTGGCCATGCCCACAGAACCTGTAATAAAAAAAATTGAATTTCACCACTGGGTTACAGTGTCCCTGGGTCAACCGCCTGACAAGCAAAGTCAATGGGAAAGCCAGGTTCACTTAACAATCATGTTACTAACTTAACAGTAGCAGTGGTTCACTTAACAACAATGGTAAGAAAGGTCATAAAATGGTGCAAAACTAACTGGACCGTAATTTTACATCATACACAGATCTTTAACAAACATTCAAGATTACTATTTTGTCTGTCCTTTTTGGGTATGGGTCAATCCCAGATGGTAGCCCCTCAGGTTTCCATTTAGTTAGAACAATTCATGTAAAATCCAGTAAAAGTGTACAGTGGAACCTCTGGTCACAAACGCCTCTCACCATGACCAAATTGGGTGCTGACCAAAAATTTTGCAAACTGTTTGCGTCTGGTCACGAACAAAAACTTGGGTGGTGATCAAACACGGTGTGGTCAATTTCCCCTTCCGCGCCAATGTTTTTTTGTGTGCGCATGCACAGTCAATCTCACTTCCTCCAGTCATGAAATCGGATGCCGACCAAAGTTATGAAACAAATTACAGTCGTGACCGGAGGTTCTACTGTACTTGGTTAACTGGTGTTTTGACATATTGGTCAGGCCTTGCTGCCATTATCTCATGTTTGCTCTCTCTTCAGTTTCAGACAGCCTCAGCGAAATCATCGCCTTACACCTTCCGATGATGAGCTTCTCCAGAAAACAACAATCCATCATTTGGAAAGAGAAACACCAAACATTATGTTTATTGAAAACTACACTAATTATGGTTTCTCCATCAATGGGAACACAGTGATAGGCCCTTGCGCTATTTTGCCACAAGCCATCCTGCAGTGGAATGTGAGTAAGTTTTTCAAGTCCTTAATAGAGATACTTGAATCTCTTCAGCTCAGGATATATATTTTCTAATTTTAATATATTTTTCCTTAAATCTATTTACAGTGAATCCTTGCCTAACGATGGGAACTTCCATTACTAAGCAATATTGTTGTAACGTGCAATGTACATGGCTTAGCGATGGCAGTTCCAGCAGTTCCGTCATTAAGCAAGAACCCCATGAGCTGACTTCCTACTGGCTTCCCCAATGACTTTGCTTGTGGGAAGCTGCCAAGTATGTTCACGTGATAGCGGAATGCTGTGATGGTCAGAAATCTGGACTGGTTGTTAAACACCCGGATTGTGATCATGTGACTACGAGGGCACTGCAACAATGGGATTTTCTAATATCAGTCATAACTACCACTCATTTAGTGCCATCACAAGTTTTAACGGTGGCTGAGTGAGTGTCATTTAATAAGGACCACCTGTACATGCCAATTTGTGATTCATGTAGAACAATGTTTTTAATGGAAACTTGTATTTTAATGCATAAAACTCCCGCTCACCTTCAGAGATCTTGTAGTCTATCTAAAGCAATATTTTTCAACCTTGGTCACTTGAGATGTATGGATTTCAACATGCCGGTTGGAGAGTTTTGGTAATTGAAGTCCACACATCTTGAAATGGTCAAAGTTGAGAAACACTGCTTTTGGTTACGCTGTGTATTCACTGTTGGAAGAGTTTGTCTTTTATTATTTTGTTTCCTATTCCAGGTTGGCACATATAAAGATATTACTCAAGAAAGTCTTGCTCTGTTCTATATGCTGGAGCCCAAAATAGGTACAAATAACTGGGAATCTGGGCTGAGGTTTAAAGGGTTTTGTTAGTTTTGATCGTAAGGAGGAAATGCCATCTCACTGTCCTTTCCTGCCTTCCCCCGTTTGTCCTAGAAATTGTGGTCCTGGGAACGGGAGCCAAAGTAGAGAGGCTGGATCCTGATGTCCTGAAATGTTTGCAACAACGTGGAATTGCTGTGGAAGTACAAAGCACGGTAAGAGCTAGTGTGGTAAGGACGGGAAGAAGCAGATAGCAAGAAAGATTAGGGGAGAAAGTAACAAAGTAGATTTTTCTTCTTCTGGTCTAGGATCTCACGAAACCTCAAAATATAAAAAGCTGGATGGCACAGGCAGCATGAAACCTCAGTGTTTGGCATGCTTAGCATTCTTATTTAGGTTGCATACTTCTAGTCCTCATTATTTTTTTTCTTTAAAGTGCAGAGAAATGCACATGGAGCTTATTTTTTATCTCCAGAAGTCTTTGCTTGGATCGTATGCTCCAGGAAATTTGGCAGTAATGGAATTGCAATGCAATTTAGATTGCTCTTTTCCTCCATATGCATTGGTATGATGATTTGCTAAAGAATGAACTAGCAATATGAATAGACTCATTTTTTTCCTCCATACTGATTCCTTTGGTTTGGGTTCATTTTTCCCTGCTGGCTTTGAACTTGGACCTAGGTGCCCAGATGTATTTATGGATGGAAACTAATCAAGGGGAGAACCAACCTAGAACTAAGGAGAAATTTCCTGATAAATTAGAATAATTAAATCAGTGGAAGGATTTGCCCTTCAGTAGTTGTGGCTGCTCCAACGCTGGAAGTTTTGAAGAAGAGAGAGGATAACTATATACGGTTTCCTGCTTGAGTAGAAAACCTCCAAGTTTCTTTCCAACTGTGCTATTCTTTTATTCTTTCTCGTCTCTGTCGCTCCACAGCCTAATGCTTGTGCCACTTTCAACTTCCTGGTAAGCGAACGACGTGTAACAGCTGGTGGACTCATACCTCCTCCTCCTGCCGCCATGTTTGAATAACCCTCTAAAAGGATAAGACGAGAGGCTTTCTAAGCAGGCAGGCTACAGAAAGAGACTCTACTGTCATGGCTGCCCACCTCTTCAGGGATCCATCAGCTGCTTCTCCCAGTCACAGGCAAGCATCAGCTGTAAGACAAGGCCAAAAGAGCTGGATTTTTTTTTTCCAGGCTTACAGCTAGATCCGGGGCAATTCACTCTTCCTTGCCCCGACAGCATGAGCTCAGCGTGGAAAAGAAGCTCTGAAAGTGATTGTCATGAACCAATGTTTATGTCTTGTATCTAGTTGTTATCTGAAACAACTGCTTGGCTGCTAGTGAATTTCTGTCCTCGGAGGAAATCTGCCAGATAGACTTTGAAATAAAATTATTTGTCCGAAATCTATTTATAGGCTTTGAGACGAAGTTTTTAATGTGGGCTTCTCTAAAATTATATATACAACCCTCTGCTTGACCCTGCTTAAGGATATCGTACATTATCGGTGGACGTGCAACTTAAGTTTGTATTTAAGCAGTACAGCGAACAAATCATAAAAAGAACATGTGGAAACATATAAAGAAGATATCTACCATATTTTTTGGACTATAAGACACAATTTTCTCCTCCCCAAACAAGCGGGTGGAAATGTCTGTGCTTCTTATAGTGTGAATATGAGCCTGTTTTGGGGCCTCCTGAACCCTCCGCACGTCCTGTTTTTGCCCTCTCCAGCGTCCATAAGCACTCTGCAGGCCAAAAACGGGCCCATTTTAGCCCCTCCCTGGTGCCCATAAGTACTCTGGCCTGCAGAGTGCTTCTGGACGCCAGGGAAGGCAAAAATAGGACCCACTGAAACAAAAAACTATTTCCCCCCTCCTCTAAACCTAGATGCTTCTTATGGTCCGGTGTATCTTCTAGTTAAAAAATACAGTAATCTCCTTGCCCTGTTAGCAATATTCATAGCCTAGGCCAGAGACCATGCCAACAGGTTTTTCAGTGTTCCTCAGGTGTGTGCCTACATATGGTAGCCGCAATGAGAGGGAGGTGGGTTCTGGGTTTGTAGAGTTAGATGCCAGCATCATGGTTTAGGAAGCAAGAGGGACGTGCCTCATGGTTAGCTTATTGCTTGTAGCTCAGCAATGATGTGAGGCTTGTTGTCTACCATTGAGCTATAAGCTGTCTTTTGAACGAAGTCTCATTTAAAAGGCCTACGTGGAAGATCTGCTTAAAATGTAGCCCTCAGGAACAAGTGTAGCAGCATCTGTTTTGGCATTCGGTTTCCAGTTTTGTCTGAGCGGGTGATTCAATAGCAACAGCCCTTAGATTTCTATACCACTTCATAGTGCTTTACAACCCTCTCTTAAGTGGTTTACAGAGTCAGCATTTTGCCCCAAACAATCTGGCTCCTCATTTTAGCCACCTCGGAAAGATAGAAGTCAACCTTGAGCCAGTCAGGATCAAACTACAGCCTGTGGGCAGAGTTAGCCTGCAATACTGCACTCTAGCCCAGTGGTAAAATTCAGCCAGATCGCACATCGCCTGAACCAGTAGTAGAGATTTGAAATTGGCCCCACTCACCCACCCACCCCTACCCTTATCCTTCCTTATACGAGCTTCATTTTTTTCTTACCTGAATCAGCTATTTGGAGCATCTACGGAGCCTTCCTAATGATCCCTGCTGCCTCTGGAGCCTCTAAAAGCACTTTAAAGAACCGCACTGCAGCGCATTTGGCATGCATGCACATGCATCGAACCAGTAGCAAAACCAGTCGGATTTCACCCAACTCTAACCACTTTGCCATCGCCGCGACTGAAAGACTGTCTCCTGTCAATGAAACCTCACTATACTCCAAGTCCTCTTGAACCCGGGATAGTTTCCTTAGGAAACATGCATTCTGTCATCAGGCCATAGCCTCTCCTGCAGAACAAAGTGTCAGTATACCATAATGCTTAGTTTAAGCATATCCCAGCCCCCATAGTTTTAAGGAACATATTATACAGGTAGCCCTCAACTTAACAACAGTTTGTCATACAACCGTTGCAGCATCCCCATGATCACATGATCAAAATTCAGATGCTTGACAACTGATTCATATTTATGACAGTTGCAGTGTCCTGGGGTCACGTGATCAACTTTTGCGACCTTCTGAGAAGCAATGTCAACAGGGAAGCCAGATTCACTTAACAACTGTCACTAACTTAAAGCAGTGATTAACCACTGTGGCAAGAAAGGCTGTAAAATGGGGCAAAATTAACTGAACAAATATTTTCATTGGCAAGAGAAATTTTGGGCTCAACTGTGGTCGTAAGTTGAGGCTACCTGTATTGCACATGTGTGCCTCTGGCAAAGCTGAGAGAACTCTGAACTTTGAAGTAGTATTATTTAAACATGCCCCAAGGACATGTTTAAAGGACTTGTGGAACAGTCAACAATCACGATACATCTTAGCGGATCCCAGTAACGGAAAGCCATTTTGGTTCTCACATTTAAGTCCTCCAGGAAAATTAACTGGACTTTGAAACGTATTTCATGGCCTCTTTACCATGAACCTGCGTTTATTTCTCATGAGAAAAGATAGGAAATGAGCTTTTAGTAGAATAGTTTTAGTTTGATTCTAGACAAAAAATGGCTGCGTTTAGATGCACAAACTGCAACTGTTTAAACCAAATGCATATTTTTGTAGGAACACCCAGCAGAGGGCAGTCAGGTGATACCAGAGTACCTGTTTTAGGGAGTTGGTGACAGGTGCTGTTACTGCATAAGGGCACCTGCAAATAACTGGACAGCTACTAATTGCCTTTGAAAATAAGGTAATTTAAGTCATGTTGATAGGCATTTTTGTATATCAAATCAAGGAATCTGTACAAATAACTAATGCATCTTTCCCCAAAATATTTTTACAGAATGCTTCACTAAGATATTGACATCCGTACTTCAAAAACTGAAGGTTTGATTGTTTATTTGAGTGGTCTCTGAGACCACAGAGACAAGACCACATAGTTGGGTTGAAATTTGGGGTGGGGGGGAAGTAGTTTGGAAAGGCTGATTTGGGTCCTGGCTGGCCTTGTGCCTAAGGCAGGACTAGAACTCAAGGTTCCCAGTTTTCAATCCAGTGCCTTTAACCGCTACACCAAACTGGCTCTTCAATTTGCGTAAGCCACAGATGTTCCATAGGCCACTAAATAAACATGTCCATTCTTCCATATGATCCTCTAGAACAGGGCTGTCAAAACTTGCAGCCGGCGGGCAGGATGTGTCACGTGCTGGTCACGCCCACCCCAGGTTTAGCAAAGGGGAAAAAAGTCATGATACGTCATGTGATGACTTGAGTTTGACACCCCTGCTCTAGAACCATTTCACTATTAGCCTTCCCAGTCCCTTCAAAAGAACAGAGTGAATTTGAGAAACTTGTAATTTTTAACAAAGAAGAGAGTTCCTAAAGTTAGATTGCAAGAGTTATAGGCTAATATGACAGCAGCCAGTTGTCTGTGCATATCTTGCTCTACCGTTTGGTGAAACAATTTTTTAAAAAGATACAGCCCCAACTGTGAAGAATAAAGGACCTGGGTAATGGACCAGAGAAGAAAAATAGCATTCCAAGATTTTGAGACTTGAATCTGCTTAGTTCATATTTGATAATATGTAAAAATGTACCATATTCACACAATGTTATGGAATACTTTTCTCTATAACAGCAATGATCTGCCTAAAAACATTTTTAAGGTGTAAACATCTTTCCCTACAAAGGATTCACCATTCCCAGTTGTAAATGTGTAATTTTGCTAATGCTGCCTTGTTTATTAATACCTGCCATGATGCATTTTTGAAGTTATATAAAAGTGTGAGATCTTACCCACACAAGCAGGTAACTAGGCCTAAGAATGTAATATAACCAACAATCCTCCCACTAACATTGATCTTGGATGATGGTAAAACTGTCTGCTTTGAAACTAGAGAAGACATGTGTTCTCCTTTACAGTGAAAATCATTTTTAGGAAATAAAATGGATGGCTATGTGCATACATGAAAAGTTTTGTTGATGCACATTGGAGAATAGCTGATCAAATTCTCCTTTAGAAACTGCCAACAGAAAAGACAGGCTGAACTGATCTCCAGACGCACTGGAAAAAGTTAAGACTCGTTCTTCACGTTTTATTGTAAAAATAGTGCAAGAACACACATCTGCAAGGCTTCTGTCAGCATACAGCACCATCTCTGGAATAAGTTCTCTTCAGCCTTGGTCAGAGCAGCTGATGATTTGGGAAATGGCACGTAGCTCTGCGTCTTTAGCAAAGTGGCACTTCTGTGAAGGGAGCAGTTCATGATCGTGGCTGCATGAGCCCCACATGACAAAAGAGGCTCTGGAAATGCACAAGGGACCCATCATCAGAAAAGACGCTTCTCATATCTAGGAAATGAAAGGAATTATGTTAAGCAACAACAAAATGTGGCTGAGGGAGGGAAAGGGAGGGAGGGAGGAAAGGAAAAAGGAAAAGGACGGAAGGAAGGAAGGAAATGAGATGACAGCTGGCTACTTGGAAATCATCTATCTCTTGTCTTGTTATGTCACATCCAGTTTATACCAACCTTTCTAACAGCCTTGGGCATCAGGAGGACCATATTCTGGCCCCAGTAAAAATCCAAATTCATCTCAACGGTGAAGGCTGACTTCAGATAGTGACGGTGCCTGGCTGGCTAATGGGAAATTCTTTCTTTTAATTTAATTTTTTTTTTAATTTTATTTAAATTTATATACCACCCCCTCTCCCTAGGGACTCAGGGCGGTTTACAGCAGATAAAAAATACATAGACAAAAAATGACAGAGAATCCCACTTTTCTGATATTTGTGTGGTAGAAGATAGGTTATCAAGAATGCAATTTTCCACACCAGAATCTCTAAAGCTAATTTGTACTAGAATTCAAACAAGAATAGAGGTCTCTGGGGAGTGGAAGGCTAGGGGAGGGAGTGGGAAAGGATTCCCTGTGGAGCCAGCCAAGGAGACTGTAGTGCAGGGATATTAAACTCAAGGCTCGGAGGTCAGATCTAGCCCACGGGATGCTTAGATCTGGCCCATGGGGCCACCTGGAAACAGCAAAGAATCGGCCTGCAGTGCTCTGACCAGGAAAAACGGAGCTCAGGAGAGCCACGAGCTCTGTTTTTGCTGGCAGAGGGTTGCAGGAGGCCATTGCAGCCAAAAACGGAGCTCAGAAGCCCATTTTCTCTGGCAGAGCGCTCAGGGCCCACAGGCACCCCCAACACGAGTGACATCGAGCTGGCCGCACCCACCATGGCCACACACCCCAAGGTCAAACACAACGCTGATGCGGCCCTCAATGAAATTGAGTTTGACACCCCTGTTGTAGTGAATAGAAAGAAGCTGGCTTCCATTATCTACAGTAATCGTGCCTACTACATGCCCCAGAGAAACAGCAAAGGCTCTCCAAGAATGGGGAGGCAAAAGGTAAACTGGCTAAGCCCCAGACATCAGCGTTGGCTTCTGACTCATTTATAGCAGCGCATTGCTGCCGTCAGCTTGCAAGTCAGGTAAGTAAACCCGCCGAGCTCATGTAACACAAAGACGTAGCAAATGAGCAACAACAAAAAGGAAACTTGGAGATCTGCCATAATTAAAGAGAGTCCTTGGCAGAGTGGATGGGCAGGCTTGCTTGCTCTCGGGAAGAAGACGGGGCCAGAACAGGGAAAGGGGTATCAACTGCCACAGAAAGCAAGGCAACAACCTTTCCAAGTGCTGCTTCAGAACAACTGGAAGGGAGAGAGCTGGGGTAGGAAGCCCTGCCTCCACGGTGGGACATTCTCCCCTCATTCAAAAGGAAAGCTGCACAAAACGAGCTTACGAGTGAAGGCCGTGGACCCCTCCTTCCACCTGAGCAGACGTCGTTCTCTTCTCGAATTTCAGCTCTCCGGAATACATCATGGCCCTAGCGGTCACAGGGAAGAAAAATCTGCCACAATCTGCCACAAAAATCAGTCACAGCACAGGCATTTACAACTACGGGTTTGTACGACCGACCCAAGTCAATCTTTACCAGGAATTGAAGTCTTGCTTCATAGGTTCCCAAACACCCCCGTCCCGTATCACCGGGCGTACAGCCAATGCCAACAACAGCTCCAAAACGGCACTGAGCTACAGATCGGGGCAATGACGGAGAAACCGTTAACTGCTCTCACCTCAGCTGCGTTAAACTCTTTGAACCGATATCTTGGCAGGAATGCTGGATGCCAGCAATCAGGTACGGCACGAACTTATGGATGGAGCCTTTGTCCTGCACAGCCCCAGAGACCCCCTGGGCCACTTTAATTTTATCCGTCTCACTGAGGAGAAGAACAAACAACAGAAAAACCTGTGAGAACTGCAGAACTGTGACTGTTCGATCCACGAGTTATCTTGAAAAAGAGGAGAAAAGAAATATTTTAAAGAAGAAAAAAATATTAAATACCTGTCCAAAGGTATTACTCTATTCAGAAGTGCATTCTGGCAACCTTCTAGAGGAAGGCAAGCCTATTAAGGCGAAACAGTCCCGTAGTTTTACACAAACATCCCCTTTTTTGTATGGATTTGTCTGTTTGCACCACTATTCCAACTATTCCTCTTACCTGAAATATCTGTTCTGGCTGCCCAGGTTCTTGTCCATTGCATCAAGGGATCCCATGCCCCGGTATTTCTTCAACCTGATCCCATCAGAGAAAAAATACTCCCCGGGGGCTTCTGAAGTAGCAGCTAGAAGGGACCCCATCATCACTAGAACCAGGAAAAACAAATGCAAACAACCGTGTGTGAGGGAATGTGGAAAGAAACGAACAGGGCAGGAAATAGGAGAAGGAATTTGGGGAAGTAGGTTAATCTTGATATCAGCTACTTCGGTGAACTTAATTGCGTTCATATGTGCTGCACATAAACTTCAAGGAGAGAAATTCTTCCTTAGAACTAACAGTTAGAACCATTAATCAGTAGAATGACTTGTCTCCAGAAGTTGTGGATGCTCCATCACTGGAGGTTTTTAAGAAGAGATTGGACAACCATTTGTCTGAAATGGTATTGGTTTCTTGTCTGAGCAGGGGGTTGGACTAGAAGACCTCCAAGGTCCCTTCCAACTCTTATTCTGAAGCTATACTAACACCCAAGTGCTATCTATCTATCTACCTACCTAC
>JAEANM010010567.1:0-15730 GCA_017656035.1 Myanophis thanlyinensis
AAGCTGGCTGAGGGATTCTGGGAGTTGAAGTCCACAAGTCACAAAATGGCCAAGTTTGCCCACCCCTGGTCTAGACTGCTTTCTGTTGCCTTTTCATCTATTGCCCGGTCAGGTTTACGGCTCTGAAATTCCCTTGTGGTTTCCCACCCAATTCCTAGTCATAAATAACACTGCTTAGTAGCCCAGCCCACACAAGGACTGTCAATTTCTACCTGCTGAGATGGGTTAGAAATTTCACTGTATTAACAAAATAAGCATATCTTGTCTCTGAAGATCAGGAACAAAAGAACAATATCCTTTATTTTTTTCCCCATGATGCACCGTTTCTACATCTGATTGCTTTATGATAGCACTAAAGTATTTGAACTTAGAACACAGAATAACAGAAGGAACTGTCGAGGTCTTTTCAAAAAGGAGACCCTACATACCATTTCAGACAAACAGCTGTCCAATCTCTTCTCCAGTGATGGAGCACCCAGCGCTTCTGGAGGAAAGCTGTTCTACTAATTAATTCTCACTGTCAGGAAATTTCTCCTTAATTCTAGATTGGATCTGAAGTTGAAGCAGACTGACCTAGGCCTATAATTCTTCAAATTCTTTTAAGAATAGTCTGTTGGGTGAAATTTGGAACCATCTTCCTTATTCAGAAACCATCTGCCAGATACCTTCAGGAAGTGCTAATTTCCTTCTCCCATTGTAGATCTTCAGCAACTGTTATTCAGAAATATACTGCCTATGAAAATCCTACCGATCTGCCATAGGTAACATTCATTGGCTTTAATGACTAGAGGACAGTGGCAAAGCAATACAGAGGAATTCAGGTTCTGATCTTTGCAGTGTTTCCATTTATGCCATCTGTTTGTAGAAATGTCTGAGTTTTCTCACTAATCTCTTCCACATGCTGTTGATATATGAATGGAAAATGCAAATAAGCTTTTTTTTCTTATTTACAAAGAAAAAGGAGGAAACTCATTTCAAATAGCAGAGAAACTATCATAATGAATTGTTTAGTTCCCTTTTGCAAAGTCACATAGTTGTGGGTTATGGCAGGGACTCCAGAAGAGTAATTATTTGTGCAGGCTCTGTCGTGTCAACCTTTGCCCTTTGAAAAGATTACTGTTTCAAAGCAATTGCATTTTCAAAGATTGTAAATAATACTGTTTCAAAGTCAACAGAGAATTTCTGGTCAAATCTATTAATCTTTAATTGGGTTCAATTGAATCTCCAGCATGGAATCTGTTTAAAACAAAAACATATTTGAGGTAAGCCTTGACTGCCTACGATTTTTCTTTTTTATAACAAGAAAAAATATATTTGCAACCCTAACTTCAAATTGCATAATTGAAACCAAGCAATGATGAATTCTTTCTCAATCCATCAGTGATGCCTTGCTTAAAAAAAATCTAGAAAACTTTTAGACTAGAAAAATGCTACTTCAGTCACGTAGAAAACCCCAAATGGTCATTTTTCATCAAGGAATGTTATCATTTCCTGCTTTGATTACTAAAGGAAACCCAGAGCAAATCATCAAATACTTTTTAAAGGTTCCTTGGTTTTATTTATCAGATTTATTTGCCACCCACCTTCAAAAACACTAGAGAATTCCTGGAAGCCTGGCACTCTGATAAATTGGCCATCAATAAACACATAGACATAAATAATATCTACATAATGTGCAAAAGAGACCATCAACAAGCCAAAAGGGGAACAAAAAACCTTCTCACCAGCAATCAACACCCAACTGAGTAGAGATTAACTCCAAGATCAGACTCAAGATCAATTAAGTAAACAATACCCCAAACAAGAACTGCCAAACAAGCCAACAATAAACAGCCCAAGCAAAGAACTTCTAAGATCACCCCCACTAACAATGACAGGGCAAGCCACTAAAAATATAAACTAAGAGCAAACCCCATTCCTTACTAGCACTGATTATGTTACCTAGTTTGTTTAATGAAACGTCTGCAAGAAAACAACCAAGCTCTAAGGCCCCTCATTTCAACCCTGAGCTGCAAATACTCTCCTTTATTGATACTATTTTAGTACATATAATTATAATGTGAAAGGGTCTGTTATCATTCCTGTTCTCAAATCCACCTGGTTCACAGAATTTTCCAGATTCCCATACATAACCTTTGCCTATATATAAAATCTTTGTTTTCTACTACTTCTCTTATTTTCTTACCAAGAAAGAAAAAGGAATAGATGAGAGAACGATGGAGTAGCCACAAGATATTTTTTTTCTGCTTGGTAACATTAGGTGAGCATCTAGAAAGAAGGCTACAAACTCAATCTTGAAACATTGCACTCACTTCCAAGAAAGTAAGTTTCTGATTATGCTTTTAAACTGATTTATTCTAAAATTAAGGGACTCTATTTGGCATTGGTTGTGCATACAACTATGATAACTGTCCTGCTGAATCCCAGCATGATGAAGAATTGCAGTTTTGCTTTCAGCTCTATGGCAACACATCTGGATTATATCCAACAAGATCTGTATCCATTCCCTTCAGATATGAATTCCATCAGCATGCTTGACTGCATGCTTTGCAAGTATGAGGACAAGCATAGAACTAGTTTGACATTTTCAATCTACATGTAACTATTATTGCTGTGAGTATGGAGTTATTCCATACCACATTATTTTTGCTTCCTTTGTAAAGCTGGAAACATATTAGCCTCAATTGCTGATGTAAACACATTTTAACAGGCCATATAGCTTCCTTTGGCAGCAGGCCAGTTAAACTGCCCTTGTGACATAAATCTGTCGGACTCCACTGGTTTCAAGACAAGAATATCCCTTTGCAGTCAAAGGTCTAGCTTAAACAATTTTCCCTGAGAAAATACTTCTAACAGAAAAGTGAACACGTGAAGAGGTAAATTGATGAACAGCAAGGAAAAGCTAAATAAATCTGATTGTGTGTGGGTGTTGGGTGTTGTTTTAATTTACAGCTGGCCAATTTTAACATAATAAAACACTGTCAACTATATCATTCTGCTACACTTAATCAGAAAGAGCCAGATGTTTTATATCAGTCAAATAATTTTAAAATGCCTGGCATTCTGAGCATGGCTAAAAACTCTTCACTGGGGATTCTTTTAAAAAGTGTTTTAAATATTTTGTCTCCCTAGTTGATTGAAATAGCTCTTTTAAACATTTGTCGTAATTACTCAGGAAGGGAATAGGAAAACCTTATCCTTCACTATCTGGCATGGTTTCCTCAACCTGGATAAATGTCAGTCTTTGCTGGAGACCATGAATATATTTGATTATATTGTATTGTGCTTTGTAGAAATTACTGTCAGGCATTTACCTATAATCACTATTATATCCTAGAGCAGTGTCTTTCAACCTTGGCATGTTGAAGCTATGTGGATTTCAACTCCCAAAATTCCACAGCAACCATGCTGGTTGGGGAATTCTAGGAGTTGAAGGCCACACATCTTCAAGCTGCCACAAGATGGTGAATTACTGTGCTAGAGTATCCACCTGCATATCTTCTGTGCAGGGACAGAAAAAAAATGGATTCCTTCACAGTTTTTAGATGAATCTACCAGTTTTGATTCTGACAGATATACAAAAAACACCCAGCATGTACATGCTTAACCAAACATACACTTTCCAGGATTTTGCAACGTAGTTCAATATCTAGTAATAGATGTGGAATGGGACAACTTACCGCAGCAGACTCACCCTAACCAACTCACTGTGATCAACTCAACATGCATCAACTCGCTGAAGGACAATTCAACGTGGGATAATTCAACAGAGGGACAAGTGAATTGCAGCAGGCCTTGTCTTGCTTTGGGTTTAAACCTTCTCAAGTTAGAAGTCCTTGAAGCTGGTGTACACCAGAGCATGGGTCCCAGTGGCCTGTCAGCCAAGGCATGCACTCCATCAGCCCAGCTGTGGGACAAGCGTGGCATGTCCAGTTAGTCCCTGCACATATCCAGTTCAAGGGCATGGTGCATCTGTGAGAGGAGGCCCACCACTGCCATTCCTTCCTGGCATGCCTGCTTAGAAAAATAGATATGCTTATAGGAAGGTCATATAAATATGTGAATAAATATTGATGCACTTATCTACCAAATATCAGAATTCAACATTCTGTTATAAGAAGAGCTATTAAATGCAAATTAAATTGGCAGAATCATCCAGGTTCAACCCCTTGAGCAGGATGTAGTGGTAGGCTGTTGCTGGTTCAAACCAGTTCTACCAAACCGGTAGTTCCGACCATCAGCTGGCCCCACCCACCCACCTCTGCCCTATTCTGTCCTGTATCCCCTTCTTTCTGGCTCAGCTGATTTGCGCACCTCCACCATTCTACTCACCGGGGCTGCCTTAGAAAGTAAGCAGATTACTGTGAAATTGCTGTATTTTGTAAGGTGCACACAACCACTGAAGGTGAAGCATGCGCTCACAGAACCATTGTTAAATTATGTGCAGCCCATGACTGGCATGGTGTTGGACTAGAAGACCTTCAAGGTCCCTTCCAACTCTGTTATTCTCTTATCTGTTATCTCTGAGTCATGCAGAGGCAGAATCTGTTATCATAAAAAGTATGTGCCTTCTGTGCAATTCTGTGAATGCTTCCTTGTTCCACTGAATTTAATGGGATTTCCTTCCAAATGCATATGCAGAGTTGAGCATTGTGCATATAATTGTGTGAGTTATTAATATTTTAATATTAAACTATTAATACTCATTGTTAAGTCTGTTGCTAAAACTCCATGAATTTACCTTCCACTGGTATGATTTTAAATTTATCCCATAAGCAAATTTGTATAAATTATTTCAATAATTTAACTATGTAATTATTACTGATTGTGCATATGACCAAATCTATGAATATCCATCACATTGGCCTGTATGACTGTTTTTAAATAAACTTGCATAGAGGGTTGTGTTCTAATTTTCAGTTATGCACATGTCACAAAAAACATTTTTATAGTGTAATTCAAATTGGTTAGTGCATAAATGTTTCCAGATGTATTTATATCCTTATAGATTTCCAGTCAATTGCTTCATGGATACTTTCAAAGGACGGCAGCTATGTTGCTCTTACGACAAACATTGCAACATTTTCTCAATTCATTGCAAAATCATTTGTATTGGCTTATAATGTCATTTGTCAGGGAGAAATTACTCAGTCCTGTACTTTTAGAGATCCATAAAAAATAACAATCATCTTTCATTTACCGTGAGAAGTAGGGCAGCTACTTTTATCATTCACATTTAGTGTTCAGCCTGGGTGGAGGGATGGAGAGAATTCAATAGAACAGCTCCACAGTTCATTATAGGACATCTTAAAAAGACACACAAAACAAAAAGAAAGTAAAATCCTCTATGAACAGGAGAACAGGAGATTCTCACAAAAATATGAATATCTTTATTAGAGAACAAAGCTGGTCATCTATTTTGCCTCCAGGATCTCTAATATTGTCAAATGAGAAACAATATCTACATGCACATGCAAATGTGATAAGGAAGGATGAATTCTTCTTCATAGAATCATGGAAAAGAGGACTAATTAAAGCTGGAATTATGCAGTTTCAAGGCTTTTTCTGTTTGGGAGAGGACAGCACCTTCTTCATGGAAATAGAGAGACAGCAACTATGGTCCTTCCACCTCACCATAGATTCATGCAATCGATACAAAGAAATATAAACTATATGGGAGCAGGATTTCTGGATAGGATGGTTGAAAGTCATCTTTTCTTTACAGTTCCTATTGCTTTTTATCAAGACTGGAACAGCAGATTTCTTCAACAAGTTTTCTTCAACTTTTCTTCAACAAGATAATGGCTGGACCGTAAAGAAAAAAAATGGATGGATGTTATGAGCCTTATTTTTAGTGTTGATTGCTACAATGTAGTCCCTGAGCTGGGATCACTCTAGCAGGGTATTACCATTAAAAACAATTTTAAGTCCTGGTTCTAACATGTTGACAAGAACATGATTTTTCTTTTCCATTTTTTAAAAGCTTCTATAATAACTTTCAATAATTTGCATGTGATTTATGTTTTTATCTTTTTAATTAGAAATGAATTAGAAAGCAGTTAACATGTACAAAACCTGCAGTACCGATATTCCCACCGTTATGAGGTCATAGTATTCTTCAGCTTCTTAATCTATTAATGCAACAGATTTCTCTAGGCTTTTGTGAGAGTTTCTCTGTAATTAACATTTTAGACCGATGCACAAGAAGAATCTCTCTAAGAAAGGTTTCCTGAGGGAAGGCTGCTTGTGTTTTTTTTTTTTTTAATTATTATTTACTTTGGCTAAACTGAGTACCTTTGCCATAATCACTTAAAAATAATGGCTGTTATTTCATGTCACTTGGGATATGTGAAGAATCTAAACAGGGATACAAAGCCTTGACTTACTAACACATCTTGCCATCAGTTTGTCTTTCTCTGGGTTTTCATGATGGTTTCAGAATCATATTGGTTATTAAAGAGAGCTCACTCTTTGGTACACTTTTTTTTTTAGCATAGAAGTCTTTGGGCAGTGTTGGGCTTCAGAGTTTAATGACTGTGGTCTAGAAAAACAGATTTCCTGATGTTTTGCCAGCAACTGTGTCTGCATCCTTGGGGTAACCTAGGATGCCAGCCACAACTGCCGGTCAGTCATCAGAAAATCTGTTATCTGTACCACAGTCACTAAATCTTGAAGCCCAGCAGTATCCAACAGATACCAGCTACCAAAGATTACACCATGGAGATACTGTTTGCTGCTTAGAAGCTGAGGGAAGCCATGATATTTTTCATTTTCCTACCATTATTAAGTTTGCATGGTTAATGTTCATGCCGCAGTCTACTAAATATGCATAGAACATGGAAACAAATGAGAAGTCATAACTTCAGAGGAGGAATGTGGAATTAGAATAAGATGGACCAAGGGAAGCAAATAAGGGAAGCCACCTTATGCTGCCACAATGAATGTCCACCCTTTTGCACCCAGCTTGAACACAAATACAAAAAGGGCAGAGCTTGCATGATGCTTGATACTGTTTCTATCCTTTTAATGAAAGACTCCAATTCTGCAGATGTCTCTGATCACAGAAGTTCCTACTTTTACCTAAAAATTCATAGAGCAGAGCAGAGCTGGAAGAGACTTGGAGGTCTTGTAGTCCAGCCCCCTGCTCAAGCTGCAGACCCTATACCATTTCAGACAAGTGACTGTCCAGACTCTTCTTAAAAACCTCTTGTGATAGAGCACCCACAATTTCTGAAGGCAAGCTGTTCCACTGGTTAATTGTTCTCACTGTTAGGAAGTTTCTTCTTAATTCCAGCTGCTTCTCTCCCTGATTAGTTTCCATCCATTATTTCTTGTCTTGTCCTCTGGTATTTTGGAATACTGGATGACATTTCCTTTACTCCCCCTCATGCATGTAAGCTCCTCTGAAATAGCAATATCACTTACCAGTAAGTCCATTATGAAAATGCAACAGAAATGGTCAATTAGGGGAAAAAATCACAAAGCCCAGGGAATGCCTTTTTGGACCTAAACCTGGGATGGATTTTGCTTCCGTACAAATGGTACAGACAAAAAGACTCTTGCCTGAAACAGTAGAAAATACCTGCCAAAATTCTCAGCTAATTCAAACATTATATTATATCTCTCTATATATGTATCTTATTGTATGTTTAATTCTTTAGCTAAAACTAAAGATGCGTGCAAAACATCACCCAGAAGAGTTTCAACATTATACAAGATGAAAGGATTAATCTGGTGCTTATAAATGTTTAGTTCGCATTCCAATCACTATAAGAGATTTAATTTTATTGCTTTACTTATGCAGGCAATCAATTGCACAACAGTCAAATCCATTCTTATTTTCCCCATTTTTTTAAATTTGCTTAGGATCTGGACCAGATACAATTACATCTGGAAGAAGTGAGGTTTTTTGACTTATTCAGTTACAATGAAGAAGTGAGGGCTTGGCAGTGTTTCATGTGTAACAATCCTGACAAGGCAACAGGTAAGAGACTTTTCTGGAGAAGAATTGAGTGATATAAATAATAGAGATTCAGAATCTAATAAAGGGTGTTCTGCATAAAATATCTGAATTATGCAATCGTGTTATTAACAGTGAGAGCCTGTTTGCTATAGTAGTTAAGGTTTACCTTTGTCTTGCTTGGAAAACTTGGCTGTAACTTTACCTAAGCAGGGTTAGGTCACTATCATCATCATCATCAGAAAAAAAGGAAGAACAAATTAAGTTAAATGTGACATTTAAAATGAAATCTTTTTGGATGGTCTCTTAATATTCTTAGTCTGCCAGGTCACTTCTAACATTGCACATTTTCCTGTGATTTCAGTAGTGAAGTTTGGCCATTTCCATAGGGCAGATTTCAGTTATTGACAAGTTTTGTTATTTTACAGATCAATAAAAGATATGCCATGAGGTTGAGTAAATGAAACATATAAATTAGGATGCTTCATTATTGCCAACTGAATAGAGTTAGAGATGGTTGATTATTTTGAGATTCTATCCAATTCACTTCTCTTCATGACAGAACAGAAGAGCTTCCAACAAGCAGAATCAG
Organism: Myanophis thanlyinensis; assembly: GCA_017656035.1. Lineage (NCBI taxonomy): Eukaryota > Metazoa > Chordata > Lepidosauria > Squamata > Homalopsidae > Myanophis > Myanophis thanlyinensis. The sequence goes on from JAEANM010010567.1 coordinate 8,553, forward strand.
AATAGAATTCTCTTTCTTTTCTTCCCATAGCCTTTTCAATGCCTTCAAAACCATCTTAAAAGTTTTTTGAGAATAGATTAGGGTGGAGATTATTGTAATAAATAGAAGTTTTGTCATAGTATTCAATATACAATATAATAGAATTGTGTATTGAATACTAATATACTGGTAATTGTGAGATTTCAGGATTTACAGAGTGTGAAAATATAATGGACACATTCAAACATCAAATCTAAAATTTGAGGTTCCATATCTGACAAATTTGATGGCTGAGGCAATTCTACCACACTGGAAGAAATGCAATAAATGCTCTTGGTACTGTCCTTTAAATGAACATGTAATATGTGTTTATTTTAATATTCTTATGCTGCTATTTTACTTTTTTTAACATTAATAGTTAGCATATTGTTTGCATAATAAAATTTTGCAGAGCAAATCAAGCATTTTTTTTGTTCTGTAGTTTTTTAAACTATTAGTTTCCTTGTCAATTTCTGTATCTTCTGGGTAGATTTCAGTAAAATGGAATTGCACTAATTATTCTTTGGGGCCAGTAAGTTTGTGCTGGAAACAATTCACTGTTTTGGACAGATGGAGTTATGAGAAGTAAAACAGTTGCCAGTTAAAATGACTTGCCATCTGAAGATGTGAAGCCATTGAAATTATTCAGTAGGATGGAAACAGCTGGCAATTAAGGAGTTTGGACAACTATTATGCAGAGATGAAAACTTTTTTAAAATTCTACTAACATCATATAGCCTCGCATCTGTGAAGTGCTTTTTATTGTATTTCAACTGGCTCAGTTTTGCTTCAGAATTGATTGTATGACATTTCCAAAGACAAATTTATTCATTTTCCTCAGTAGCACATCTGTTTAAGAGTATGATCTAGACTGAGTTATTATTTGGTTAAAGTATTATTTTTTGCAACGCCTAAACAAAGAAAATTAAAACTGAAATCGTAACCACACCAACCAGAAGAATGTATTATTGGTATTAATAAGATTAATAACAGGATAATAAGATTTACAGTAAAAGTAGTGATGTTGTTCTTTTGTTCTGAAACATATAATACAATTTCAAACATTATGGTATATTTTGATCGTAATGACCTTTCTTCAAAATGTATACTAAAAGCTCTTAAGTGTTTGAACAATCAAATTCACTTTCAATCTGTTTCTTTCTATTTTTCTTCCATCTGCCCCATGCTCTACATGATACATCTCAATTCTAAATTTACGTATGCTTACAGATTTTTTATTCCTTTATATTTTATTCTTCTACTGTTATTTTACCCAGAGTAGAAGTAATAGCTAAAACTACATGTAGAAAGCAGTAGAAAGCTGCTTTGTATTGGTCCTACATGGTTAATTAAGTTCTGCTTCATTGATCAGTGAAATGTTTGTTGACATAACTGCCTATAATATTCACAGTTACACCAATTTTATTTATGTTCCTGTTGTTTCTATGCATTACAAATTTAGGTTTTCATTCAACTGCACCGGCTTTCTTGAAATATTCTGTAACTAATCCCTTTTGGCAGCCCATGCAAGCAACATATTATGCTTTGTACATGCTCATCAGAAATATTAACTGTAAGGTCTTGTGCTGTCTGACCTTGATGGTTTTCTTGTAGATGTTTCATTACCAAACTAAATAACATCAACAGTGCTAGAAAGCAGCGTGGTTTGGAATCAAGCAACTTCCAGGAATACTTCCACAAACCCTGACAGGGCAAGCCAGTAGTTTATAAAAATAAGAACAAACACCATTCCCTTTTATAACTGATAATGTTGGTAATGAAACATCTGCAAGAAAACCAAAATCAGAGAGCATCAAGGACCCACTGAGTTACAAATACTCTCTTGTATTGCTAATTGATCAACTGTTTCTCAGTTACTGTGGTTCTTCAGATGTGATCAGAAAAATCATCCCCATGCAGGTAATTATTGTTGGAATATTTTGGTTGAATGGGTGCATGCCCATAAAAAGGTGGTCTCCCCTATCTTTCCCAAAAATATTCAGCCCTGGACAGTCTGATGGTGACTGTGAAGATACAGGAATGCCCACATGAAGGCAAGCACAAATGAATGGAGAAGGATGGTGACTGATAAGCAACATATTCTTTCTTCTGCAGTTTAAATGTCTTAATATATTAATTGTATATAAAAGTCTGAATATTGCTTTTGCAGATCTGGATTCTTAACTTCTTAGTAGGTTGTCAACATCATGAATTTCCTAAAGAGCTGTGGTGGCTGCTTTTGATAGTTCTTAGGAACAAAGTTCAGCTAAAAAGCCACTTAAGAGATCAAAATGTATATAGTTTTATCAATCCCTGTCTCTCTCTGTTATTTAAAAGTAACCAAAGAGAGATAGAGAGAGCACAAAACACTGTAATGTAGAACATACTGAATCAAATGTTTGACATAAAAAAACAGGCTATATCATGGGCTTTCTTTGCTCATTTCCTGCTGTCATAGCCAAAAATGAAATAGATTTATTTTCTGAATAGTCATCTGCCATATGGAGAGCATATTATTTTTCAGACCACTATAATCCTCACTCTTAAAATATATTTTAAAGACCATGTATATTCGTCAGCATGATTCTTTCTGGATACTACAGTTCCATTACTCCAACCAGGACATCTGGAAGGGCCCGATAGGTCTTTGATCTTCAGCTAATAGTTTATTATTCAACTTACACCACCATCATATCTTTTATTTGTTTATATGCTACATATCTCATTCTCATAAGTACAAAAATGCTATGTAATATCTGTTTAAAAATAGATTATCTACTTAGTTATATATCTTTTGCTATGGACATTAGAGCAGGGATAAGAAGGGGAGTACATGAGATTCCATTTTTGGTGACAGTTTCGTTTGATATCTATTTAAAGAAAGTTTTTTTTAAACACACACACACAGAATCTTACCTCCTGTTTCATCAGTTTAATTGTGAGATACCCTGAAGTCAGAATTTGAAGATACACAAATACCTTTTGCACATACAATTCCATTCATACTATATAGACTTATTCATACCATACTTACTCATTTATGCATTATATACACATTCCATTCATATTCCTTTTACATCCTTCTCAATCAGAAACACAGATTTCCCATTATTTATAAGAATTAACAAGATCACTGTGTCTTCTCTACTTTTCCACCCATCCCTACATTTTCCCTCATCCCTATTACTACTTAAAGAATTAATTAGGGTTTTCTAATGAATGCCGTGAAAAAAAACCCTCTATAGTTGACCATGGAATATTTTTAGAGAGCCTGATAATGTAATTTCTGTCTAATGTGAGTTTGGGTTAAAACTTGCAACAATTTATATTTCAGCATTTTCTTTCCCTGAAGCTATAATATATAGTGATACCAATGAAGGAAAATATTTGTAGCTCAGGATTGAAATGATGGCTCCTTGGTTCTCTGAGCTTTGTTGTTGTTGTTGTTGTTTTGCAGACATTTCATTACCCAAACTAGGTAACATCATCAGTGTTAGATTAGCACTATTGCCTAATTTGAGTAATGAAACATTAGAAAACAAGAAAACAACCAAGCTCAGAGTGCACCAAGAACCCATCAATATATAATGGTTTAGTTAACATACTGTAAACAAGTGAAAACTATGTGATCTAAATTAATTATACAGTTCAATCCCAATGTTGGGCTAGAGCGGGCAAACAGAAGAGACCTCAAAAAAATCTAAGCAGGTTGAGACCAAGAGAAGAATCCACCAGAAACATCAAGGTCATGTCCTAAATTGAGAAGTGAAACAGGTCATCCTAGATGAAGACAATGGCAAAATGCTTCCATATTTTTGCCAAAAACCCTGCATGGATATGTCTGCATAGTGAGCAAGAGCCAAGGCTCATTCAAAGAAAATGTTACTATTTTTTTTAATTACAAAACGTTTTCCAGGACTGAAATAGCAGTGGGCTGCTCACCCATGATTTATAATATTTTAAACAGCAACTTTTTATTCCAGTGTTTTTCCTTAAATCCCTTCCCATGTAATCTTACCACTTGAAGAGAATATATGTAGCTCAGTATTGAACTGAGGAGTCTTTGGTGCTCTTTAAGTTAGTCAGGCCAGGAAACATCTGCAAACAAATCACGAAGATCGGACCTCATTAAGGATTCCATAATCTCATCGTACAGGATGCTTTAATTTGCAGTAAATTCAAATAAAGCACATGATATGATGTGACATTGATTGATTTCAAGAAGCAAGGGAAAGTTTGACAAAGTTAGTGTTGGATGGAAGACCGTGCAGAAATGTTACGCTATAACCTGTTTGGGGAAATTAAAAAAAAAACCCACCAGAAGGCAGCAAAAAGAAGGTCTTTCTATATTGTTGCCAAGAAAACTACATGGTCATAGCTAAAGTACAAGAGTCAGGATAAACTTGAAGGACATTTTATCTTTATCTTACAATCAGCCTAAAGAAAGGAGTGATGGGTCCAAGAGTCAACAATCACTACAATAACTGCAGAATGTATTTGCAGGGATAATGGATTTCTTTTCCATCTTTCATCCATTTGTTGTGTAGACAGCAATGCATGAGTCATGGTAGAGCCTATTTTCTGAAATAGCCTTATGGTTATATCTGTCATGGGATCAAAGCACAGGCAGCCAAGAACTGATATTGCTTTCATTAATGCTAGTTCTACCTTCCAATAAACCCATTGATGCTATTCTACCTAATTTACAAAAGCTTAAAGGGAAAGAATTGGTTCAGTGAAATTGTGAAGCTGGAGGCTTTATGGGAATGGTGTCAAGAATTACAGAGCTAATTAAAAAACGTTTCAGGACATTCTGTTTCCTAGATCATTTCTTCATGCACCTTTTGAAATGCTGGGCTCTTTACTCAATGTCTCCTGCATTTTGGAGAAGACACAAAAGGTATTTTAAGATGGTCAGATAGTCCTGTTCTCTATAATTTTCTTCCTATACAAATTAGAGCTATCAGATCTCAACTATAAAAGTCCAGATAAATGAAGAAAAGAATTAAAATTGTCAACAACTCTGATCATCTGGACTTTGTTTAGTAGGTCTCATAGCCCTGTTACAAATACAATGGTTCATACAGCTCATAATAATATCCTGGATCAATCCGATAAGAGAAACTCACTTCTACTCTATTTAAAAATATAAATACTTTGCAAAAGTTCTGAATGTTTCAATGTCTCCAGCAATTTGTGTTGTAATTTTTTAAACACTATCTTGGAAATCAATTGTCCTGTTATAAAAGTTTATGTTTATTGTTATTAAATAATTCCAGGCTGGCCTAGAGTGACTTCTAAAATTAGAAGATAATGCATTCTGTGTATTGTTTCAGATTAGGGTTTGTAGAAGCAACTCAACTTTAGGCCAAATTTATGCCCATTTGTATGTGGTTAAATCTAATTTTGTTGTCCTGATTCAACATTTAAGCCCGAGTTGACCATGACTGCTGAGAGTTTAAAAGTTACCATTACATTATTGTGGAGACTTTAGGTTGGTGTGACTGATCAAGACACCTTTTAAAATTATAGATGGAATTTATGAAAGCTTTTCATAACTTTAAAAATCATTGCAAATAGAAATGTTGAAGAGATGAAAATTTCTTTCCTTATATGCTTGGTTCAGTTTGTATAGATTTCAGCGGAAGAATATTTAAAATTTCCCAAATGTGCATTCATTTGCATTCTGCCATGTCAGCTTTTCATCACAAGATTCTTAGTTTTCTGTGCTTTATATACCCAAATCTTGATGAACGAAGGACCTTTGGCAAGGGAGTGGTACATGAAAAGTCACTATATTTATTTCCATTTTTGTTGACATTTCTGATATTGCAGAAAGATTCCCCAAAAAGTAATATATGGGGAGAATGTTTACTGTCAAGTTAGACAAATATATAAACATTTACTCTCCTTAATCCTTTCCACATAAACATGAGTTTAAGCAACATTTATATATATAAAAAGTCAGTTTATGTTAATACAGAAGAGGCTCCAAGCACTTTGAAAACCAATTGAAGTGATGATCGAACAAAAGTAAATCTGGACCTCTTGGAGAGTTTTTGTAGACTCAAACTCAAGGCCCAGGGGCTGGATGTGGCCCTTAGATCAGGCCAGCAAGATCACCCTGGAAACAGCGAAGGACTGGCCCGCAGTGCCTCTGCCAGTGAAAACAGAGTTTGGGTGGGCCGGGAGTGTTTTCGCTGGCAGAGGGTTACAGCAGGCCATTGCAGCTGAAAACAGAGCTTGGGAGCCCATTTTCTTTGGCAGAGCGCCAGGGCCACTGCAGGTGCCCCTGACATGAGTGACATCAAGCTGGCTATGCCCACACTGGCCACGGCCACTTTGGACCCCGAGGTCAAACACAACCCTGATGCAGCCCTCAATGAAATTGAGTTTGACACCCCTGTTGTGGATTATCAAGAGTTTCTGATTTCAAACTGTTTAATAGTAATGAGGCGTGATCTTAATTTGTAATTGTGTTTAATTCTCAATGCAGGTAGTCCTCAACTTATAACCAAAACTGAGCCCAAAATTTCTGTGGTTAAGTGAGACAGCAGTTAAGTGACTTTTGCCCCATTTTACCACCTTTCTTGTCATATTTATGAAGTTATTCACTGAAGGTGTTAAGTTAGTAACATGGCTGTTAAGTGAATCTGGCTTGCCCAATGATTTTGCTTGTCAGAAGATTGCAAAAGATGAACCTTGGACACGGCAACCATCGTAAATATCCAGTTGCAAAGCATCTGAATTTTGATCGCATGGCCATGGCGATGCTGCAATGGTCATAAATGTGAAAATAGTCATGTCTCTTTTTTTAGTGCTGTTGAAATTTTGAACTGTCACTAAAGGAACTGTTATAAGTCAAGGATTACCTGTACATTTTCCTGAATAATGACTGCTAAAAGAGTCAGTACAATGAGAACTACCCCTCATTAGTGTGGTTAATTCTTCCTTTCTGCTCATAAGTATCCAAGAAAAGAAAGGGGTTAAATATATATATATATATATAAATATATGCAGGTCTGGATCTATTCGGGTCTTTTCCCGTGTAAGTTTCGGAATCTCTTCGCAACGTTTTGGCGAGATCCCACTCGCCATCTTCAGGCTGGTGCCTCTTGCCCTGGCTTGAAGCAGAAGACACCAGCCTGAAGATGGCGAGT
>JAEANM010010568.1:0-15729 GCA_017656035.1 Myanophis thanlyinensis
TCATTTCACAATGTATATATCTGCGGCTTATAGTCTGGTGTGGCTAATATATGTAAAAATATTTTTTTCTTTTAAAATTTAGTGGGTGTGGCTTATATTCCGATGCGCTCTATAGTCCAGTAAATACAGTACATATCCTGAACTAGTCTGGCATAGTTCTCTGCCATACCTGACATTCTCATACAGTACCATAGCTCCTCTCTCAGCACTCTATCGTATGCTTTCTCTAAATCCATAAAGATACAGTGCAGCTCCTTTTGTCCATTATACTTCTCCATTAACATTCTCAGGGCAAAAATTGCATCCGTAGTGCTCTTTCTGGGCATGAAGACATACCGCTATTCTATACGGCTATACATACTGCTATCTCTCTTTAATCACCCCTTATCTGTTGCATATCCTTCCCATCTCTATCTCTCTGTCTCGCTAATCTGTACAAGTCCTTCTCGCCCTCCCTCGTTTCTAACCTGGCATACAACTCATCATATGCTTTCTCTTCGGCCATTGCCACCTCACTCTATGCTGCAATTTTTTGTAATCCTGTCTACTGTCTTCAGTCCTTTCTACCTCCCACTAATTTTTAGCTAGCCTTTTCCTCTGGATGCTCTCCTGTACTTCCTCATTCCACCACCATGTTTCCTTCTTTCCTCCTTCCAGATGACACACCTAACACCTTCCTACCTGTCTCCCTGATCACTTCTGCTGTAGTTTCCCAGTCATCTGGGAGTTCTTTCTGACCACCCAAAGCCTGTCTCAACTTCTGTCTAAATTCCTCACAACATTCTTCCTTTTGCAACTTCTACTACTTGGTCTTCTTCTCTATCTTTCCTCTTAGTCCTGACTGTCAGAGTCATCCTATACACCACCATCCAATGCTGTCTGGCTACACTCTCTTCTACGACCACTTTGCAGGCACTAATCTCTCTCAGATTGCCTCGTCTACATAGAATGTAGTCTATCTGCGTAATCCTACCTCCATCTTATATGTAATTTTATGTTCCTCCCTCTTCTGGAAATAGGTGTTAACTACAGCCATTTCCATCCTCTTAGTCCACCACCATCTGTCCTAGATTCCTTTTTTTAACCCCAAACCTGCCCATCAACTCCTCATCACTTTTGTTCCCCTCACCCACATACCCATTGAAATTTGCCCCAATCACTACTCTCTCCCCTCTGGGAATACTCTCCATCACCTCATCTAACTCACTCCAGAATCTCTCCTCTTCTAACTCACACCCTACTTGTGGAGCATAATCACTGACTACATTCAATATTATCCCTTCAATTTCCAGCTTCAAACTGATCACCCTGTCTGACACTCTTTTCACCTCTAAAACATTCCTCACAAGCTCCTCCTTCAGGATCATTCCTACCCCATTTCTCTTCCTAGCCTCACCATAATAAAACAGTTTATATCCCCTTCCAATACTACGTGCTTTGCTACTCTTCCACCTGGTCTCCTGCACACACAGTATATCTACTTTCCTTCTCTCCATCATGTCTGCCAGCTCTCTACCTTTCCCTGTCATTGTGCCAATGTTAAGAGTGCCTATTTTCAGACCTATACTCATCTTCTTCTTCTTCGACCAACAGTAGTCCAATTTCCACCAGCTTCCTGTACATCAACAGCATTGGTGGCGGTCATGGTTAACCTGGGCCTTGACCGATCTGGTATGGAATTATTACTGATGATTTGTATGTTTAAATTTGGAAATATTTTTATGCCAGATGCCCTTCCTCATACAACACTCTATTTGTCAGGGCTTGAGACTGGCACAGAAGTCACTGGTTTTCACCCACTGTGGCTATATTGAATGCATTATTAATATGGGAGAAAATTAAAGAACAATTATTATTTGCAAATACTGGCTCTCTACAATGGAAGCATTGATTCAACCAAATGTTATTCATATGGAGAATATTACAAGATATCAAGATATTTTGAATGAAAAGGAGGAACTTGAAACCAAACAGGAGCTGAGTGATCAAGGAATTGAGATGGCATGATGATCATATCTGCAGATTCAATCTAGATATGGGAAGGATGTCAAAATGTACAGTTTTTGTAAAGAATTAACTGAGATAGATCAGTTGTTAACAGGGATGGATGAAAAATTAATAAAGAAAATGTCAAGATCCAAACAGACATTTTATTGGAGGGGGATTTCTGTTGTAGTATATTGGCCATTTTATATAGTAAAATTCAGGGTCATTTAGATCTTGACACATTTACTCTTTCTATTGCAAGGTCGCTGAGAGGGCGAAGGGGGAGTTGGAAATGGCAACTCAGAATTGTTACCTTGTTTTCATTCTTTTATGTCTGGTTCTCATGAGAACTTTCTCTGGACATTTCACACCTGTGATGGGAAGTGTCTTAAGAGGTCATTGGATCTCTTTTTGAAATGGTTGGAGGGAAATTAACATGTGATAATTACTGGGGTGGAACTTTCAGTTTTACTTGGGTGGAGGAAGCCCGGGAATCTTTAGACCATACCAGAACAATGTCTTCAATAAAATCTTATTCCTTGGACTTTGTCTTTTTGGACTTCTGATTGCATTGCTGATGTTGTGTGGAACCCTGACATTATCCCGAATCCCACAAAAGCAAAATCCGCAGATTTCAGCAGCCGGTGTCTTGAGCCCTGGCGCTCTCCCATAGTCTCAGGTTGTGAAAGAGCTCAAGGAAGATGGAGGAAAAAAGCACTGCTGCCATGGATTCGCCTATGGGAGCAGTGATCTTGGCCTTTGACAAGTCTGCCAGCCTGATGGAGACAACATTGACCGCCATTGTGGGAGCATCAGGCACGGAGCCTGAACTCCTGCAAGGAACCCAACCAAAGGGGCAGTTGATTTGGTCAAACATCCAGGAGGAACCACCTCGACTTCCTGCGGAAGTGGCATCTCAGGGGCTGCAGGGTGCCCCAGAGGCCGGGATTCGCCCGCTGCCTCAACTGGTGTGTGGCTGGAGGGAGAGATCAAGCTTCGAAGCAGTGGAGACAAGGAGCCAAGCCATCCCGCCCTCCACCCGGGCCATCTCCGTGGGAAGCCTGCAGGAGCAGCCGGAGCACCTGTATATGGGGAGCGTGTCTCGTTTTCAGACCGGACCGCCAGCTGAATGTGCTTCCCCCTTCCAAAATTCTCCTTTGCTCCACAGGCCAGCGGGGGAGCAGCAATTGGGGCAGCGCAGCCCTGGTCTGGATCCAGAGCATTCCAGGGGTCCTCCCTGCAAGGCTCGCCAGTTGCAGCAGCCATTGGAGGCAGCCCCAGACCACAAGCTGTTTCACCCGCCTCAGTCCCTGGGGCTGGAGCTGCGGGATTTTGACAGGTGCCTCAACTCCCACCCGCACTGCAGATCCTGCCAGATTGGGCCCTTTAGCCCAGGGCAAGGAGTGCCAGTGGGGCCCAGCACAGCCAGCTTGGGCGTCTCCCCCCTGCGCAACCGCAAGGCCCATTGCTTGCACAGGCCCAGCCAGTGCCGCGGATGCCACTTGAAGCACCAAGGCCACCCCCTTCAAGGCGGTGTTCGAGGGACCCCAGCAAAGTTGGCCTACTTCTTGAACAGCATCCATCTGCATTTCGATGCATATGGGCATCGCTATGCCACCGAATGAGAGATGACGGTTGCCATCACCCATGCAATGAATGAAGGAGAATCCACAGAATGGGTGGCCGAGATGAACCAGCAAGAAGTACCCGAGCTGGACAACTTCCATGATTTTGTGCAAGCAGTGAGTGAGCATTTTGAAGACACCGCGCAAAGGGAAGAAGCAGAAGCAGAAATCAAGGTGATCAAGCAAAGAGTTAGGCACCCGAAGGACTACGTTTGGGAATTCCGCAGGGTGGCTGGGAAACTCCGAGACTGGCCTAATCACTTATTGATTCACTATTATAAAGAGGGCCTGGATCCAGAGCTTCGCAAGGCATGCAGAATTCGAGGAGCTCCTGAGAGGATCCATGACTGGTATCACCTAACTGTGACAATGCACCTTGAAATCTACCCCCATTGGAAGGCTCCGCCAGCGAAGACCACAGCCCAGCGTCTGGTGACATAGGCCCCTCACCCAACCCCCGGGCCCAGTACATGGCAGGTGATGTGCTTTAGATGCGGCCAGATGGGCCACCGAGCCTCTGAATGCCTCGCGCCAGCTCCTGTCCCATTTGCGAAGCAAGGGGCTGCAGCAAAACCGAAGAAAGCTCCAGTGCGAAAACCCAGAGAGTCTGAGAAGTCCGCAAAACAAGCCCTCGAACCGATGTCTGAGAAAGCGGAGTTGCTGAACCCTCCAAACAGTTCCGAGCTGAGCGACAAGGACGTTAGCGACGATCCGATGGTGAGTGTGGACGTCCCTCCTTTCCTACTTGAGGCCTGCTTAGCTGTCCCTAGGACAGGGAAGCATAAAAACCTAGATGTCCTTTTAGACATGGGTTCCACAAGGTGTATGGTGAGCCAAGCGATAGTTGAGGAACTAGGTTTTCGCACCCAGCCCTTCCCCAGCCAATACGTTTCGAACAAGCCAACAGAAACCTGATGGGGGTGCACTGGCCACCTTAATGACTGAACTGCTCCGCTTAGAACTGAGTGATCACTGGGAGATCATCTGGTTGGTGGTAGTCCCCAAGATGACTGACCCCCTGATGTTGGAACTAGCCTGGCTGGACAAATGGTGCCCCACCATCATGTGGGAGAAAGGTCTCCGGAAACAGAAAATAACTCTGGGCCCCTATCTGCCAGCAAACAGCCTCCCTAACCTCCAGTACCCTCAACGGGTGATGCAAAAAGGGGAGAATGCAGCAGTCTCCCTCAAAACCACCCCCGACCTGGCGGAAGTGCCGCCAGAGTACTGGGACCTTGCAGAAGTGTTTAGTGAGCAGGAATGCGATGTGCTCCCTCTACACCGCCCCACAGACTGTGCCATTGAGTTTGAGCCACCCTGCCCAAATCCAAGATGTATTTCATGATGCCTAAGGAGATGGCCAAACTGAGGAAATACATCGATGAGAACTTGGCCCGCGGTTTCATCCAACCAGCAAACTCCTGAGTAGCAGCCCCTATCCTCTTCTGTGAAAAGAAAGATGGGTCGATGAGATTATGCGTGGATTTCCATGGGATCAATGCCGTGAGTGTACAAAACACTTACCTCCTCCCCCTTATGAAAGATTTGCTAAATCATTTAGCAAAGGGAAAGGTATTCACCAAACTGGATTTGCACGAAGCCTATTACCATGTACGAATTTGGGAAGGGGATGAATGGAAAATGGCGTTTAACTGCCCGCTGGGGAGTTTCCAGTTTAAAGTGATGCTGTTTGGGCTGCAAGGGGTGCCCACCATCTTTATACAACTAATAAATGAAGTCTTGCATGATTGCATGAGCACCTGTATCAGGAGGTCCTGGTCTACCTGGACGATATCCTTATCTTCAGTGAGACCCTCGAAGAACATGTGAAATTAGTTCAACAGGCGCTTCAAAAATTACTTGTGGCCAAATTGTACACAGACCTTTCAAAATGTGAGTTTCACCACAAGGCAATAGACTATTTGGGCTACAGAATTTCCAGCGGTGGAATCAAGATGGACCCAAAGAAAGTTTCAGCGGTGTTGGGATTGGCAGCTGCCCCGAACTCGGAGGGAATTACAAAGTTTTCAGGGGTTTGCTAACTATTATACCGCCAGTTCATCCCCACATTTGCCCAAGTAGCCCTGCCACTTACTGAACTGCTAAAAATGGGGGAAGGAAACCCCAAACCACGGCCCACCCACAATGGACAATGACATGCCAAAAAGCATTCGAGATGCTGAAGCAACTCTTTGCGGAAGAGCCGGTTCTTCAGCACCCGGATCCAGAAAAGCTTTTCGTCATTCAAACAGACGCTAGTGACGTCGCCATTGCTGAAGTTCTTCTCCAAGAAAACCTCCAGGGCCAGTTACAACCATGTGTGCCATGTGTGTACATGAGCAAGAAACTAACTGATACTGAGCGGAGGTGGGCAATCTGGGAGAAAGAAGCTTATGCCATTCGCTGGGCCTTACTTTCTTGGAGACATTTCCTTGAACGCAGCAAAATCCCCTTCCAGGTGTGGACTGATCACAAGAATCTGGAAGCGCTGAGAAATCTGAGAATATTGTATCCCAAACAGGTGTGGTGGGCTCAATACTTTGAGCAATTTGACTTCGAGCTAAAGCATATCCGGGGGGGGGGGGGACATTTTAGCAGACACTTTGTCTCGCAAGCCACAGTTCAACAGCCAGATAGAGGAGGTAATTCAACCAGTATTACCCCCCTCGCAGCAAGCTGCTCAGGTAACTACTCGAGCACAGTCATGACAATGCACTCCAGGTGACCGCCACCCACTCACCGGGGACATCTTTGTTGCTTTGACCCCTGATCCTTGGTTTCTGGACAACAAGGACTCTCTCACAATCTGTGATGGACTGGCATGGAAAGGCACGAAGATATATGTCCCAACAAGTCTGTGTATTAAAGTCTTAGAGCGCTGCCATGATGCAAAGTCAGCTGGTCATTTTGGGTTCCTGAAAACTCTCCATTTAGTGCAAAAACAATTTTGGTGGTCGTGCCACAAACCGGAGGTAGAGGACTATGTAAAAAGCTGTGTAATTTGCGCCACCATGAAGGGAAGGCCAGGAAAACCACCTGGCCTCCTGCAGACCGTTGTCGAACCTTCGTGGCCATGGGAGGAAATCGGCATGGACTTCATCATGAATCTTCCTGTGAGCAATGGAAAGACAGTCATTTGGACCATCATTGATTTGTTCTCCAAACAGGCCCATTTTATAGCTTGTTCCGGACTTCTGACAGCAAAGAAGCTAGCCAAATTGTTTGTCCAGCATGTCTATCGTCTCCATGGAGCCCCAAAGTGAATAATCTTTGACCGAGGAGTCCAGTTTACGGTGAAGTTCTGGAGGCAGTTCTTGAAGTCGATAGGAATGGCCCAAAGGACTCAGTTCCGGATTTCATCCAGCTACGAATGGCGCCGCAGAACACGCGAATGCCCTAGTGGAGCAATATCTGCATTGCTACGTGGACTACCAGCAGAGCAACTGGTCATAACTTCTGCCATTTGCTGAAGTTGCTTACAACAATGCTGTCCACAGTAGCACTGGTCTCACGCTGTTCCAGATAACCAGCAGTGTAGATTTTGTCCCGATGCCAGAACTGCCACAATTGCCCCCTTCTTCTATGTCCTTGCAGGAGTGGATGGACTTTGTGAGAGAAGGATGGGAGAAAAGTAAGGCAGTTCTGAAAAAATCTGCAAAAGCATACAAAAAACAAGCTGACAAACATTGCTCAGATCCCATTCCTTTTCGAGTGGGGGAAAAAGTGTATTTGTCAACAAGTATCTAAAATTGAAGATACCTAGCAAGAAACTGGGCCCAAAGTTCCTGGGCCCCTTTCCAATCGTGAAGATAATAAACCCAGTGACTGTGCAGCTTAGCCTTCCTCAATTACTAGGCAAAGTGCATCCAGTGTTCCACAGCAGCTTACTCAAACGAGTGGAATCGCGAACTAGACTGCCTACTCCCACGCCCCCTAGTCCCGTGGTCGTACAGGGGCAGAGACATTATGAAGTGAAGAAGACTTTGGACTCAAAGATTTTACGGGGTGTTTTAATGTATTTAGTTCAATGGAAAGGATACCCTTTGTCCGAAGCTTCTTGGGTGAAAAGCCACAACATTAGCGCAGATAGGCTAGTGAGGAAATTTCATGAGGAGTTCCCTAATAAGCCCAAGGGCTCTCCTGGAGGGGGGAAGCGTGGTTGAGTTCTATGGGAGGAAATAGTTATTTGTTTTCTTTGTTTTACAGGATAATGTCTTTTGAAGAAGAGGGGACAGCCTGTCAAGATCCAAACGGACATTTTATTGGAGGGGGATTTCTGCTGTAGTATATTGGCCATTTTATATAGTAAAATTCAGGGTCATTTAGATCTTGACACATTTACTCTTTTTCTATTGCAAGGTCGCTGAGAGGGCAAAGGGGGAGTTGGAAATGGCAACTCAGAATTGTTATCTTGTTTTCATTCTTTTATGTCTTGTTCTCATGAGAACTTTCTCTGGACATTTCACACCTGTGATGGGAAGTGTCTTAAGAGGTCATTGGATCTCTTTTTGAAATGGTTGGAGGGAAATTAACATGTGATAATTAGTGGGGTGGAACTTTCCATTTTACTTGGGTAGAGGAAGCCCGGGAATCTTTAGATTCAGGATTTCTACAGACTGTACCAGAACAATGTCTTCAATAAAATCTTATTCCTTGGATTTTGTCTTTTTGGAGTTCTGATTGCATTGCTGATGTTGTGTGGAACCCTGACAGAAAATATATAGTTATTTACTAAGTATTAATATGGAAGATTAACACATAAAAGAGACAATAAATAGCATGGGCTAAAAATTTTGGTTATCCGAATGAGTTAGATAAATTGCAGAAACTATGGGATAAATACTATAAATTAACAATGTCTATTGTGGCCAGGCTGGCAATGATGTTTAAAGATAAGTCGGACAAATGTTGGAAATGTCACCAGATACCTGGGTCATAATACCAGTAGACATACCCAATGGCAAGGAAATTTTGGACAAAGATACACACATGGTTGGGAAAAATGATAAAGCAACTTATTGATTTAAAACCAGAAATCTTTTTATTGGGCATAGTCCCAGAGAAGTACAGTAAGGAAAATATATATCTGATACTACATGTAATAACAGCAGCTAGAATTGTATTTGCACAGAATTGGGAATATGATGAGATTCCTAAAGAGGGGTTGGTAATTAGAAAAATATTAGAATGTGCAGAAATGGACAGATTGACATTGGAAATCAAGGAAGAAGAATCAAGTGAATTTTATAAGATATGGAAAGTATTTTACCAGTGGTTAGAGAATAAAAATAAGACATATAGAAAGAAACTATGTAATGTTAATAAGAAAATTAGATATAGCAATAGTGAGAATATGAATGAATATGAATTTCTAAATGGTACTGTATGGCATTGTATAACATTATTTTGATATATTATGATATATTTTAATATATGGTAAGAAGCTGTATTGAGAAATATGTTGATACACCTGGAAGACACACAATTTGATGGATGATGTAAAACTGATTCATATTACAAAAAAAATAAAACAACAATGTCTACTGCGTACAAAGAAATTATTTGTAAAATGTTTTATAGATGGCATTTTCTACCTTCAAGGTTAGCAAAGATGTTTAAGAATAAGTCTACAAAATAATGGAAATGCCACGAGACACTTGGCATTTCCAATATGTGGTGGATACGTCAAAAAGTGAAAAATATTGGACAAAAATCCATGCATGACTGGAGAAAATGATAAAACAGCATATTGATTTGAAACCAGAGATATTTTTAATAAATATAATAAAGGGACTGCATATTTGATTTTACATATATTGACTGCAGCCAGAATTGTGTTTGCGCAATAATGGAAAAGTGAACAGATCCCAACGAATGAAAATGTGATTAAAAAATATTAGAATGTGCAGAAATGAATAGGCTAACACTTATAATATATAAGGAAAAGAAAGAAACTGAATACTTTTTGACTTGGGACTTATTTTATCAATGGCTAGTTGAAAAAAATGAGCTAGAAACAAATATATGGGACGGATTAGTGATATAGAACAGAACAGAATAGAATAGAATAGAATTCTTTATTGGCCAAGTGTGATTGGACACAAGGAATTTGTCTTCGGTGCATATGCTCTCAGTGTACAACAAAGAAAACTACATTTGTTAGGAATCACAAGATACAACACTTAATGATAGTCATATAAGGAAGATGTGTTGAATTGGTTAAGCAAATATTATTATTATTACTAACACTACTATAATTAATACCAATGTAATGAATATTGTTGTAAACGGTTTGATTATTATTTCCTAACACTATTTGTATCCAGACAACACACTGTTCAATTGAAATTGGAATTCTTATACGCTATAAAATAAAAAATTGAATTAAAAAAAAGTTACAATGCTGAGTTTTATGACCTTAATTATTATTAAGCACCCTCTGACCAGTTCTGCTGATGCCTTAAACTGACCAGAGCTTAATCAGCCTGAAGACTTTTGCTGGTGTAGTACAAGGTAGTCCTCGACTTACAACAGTCAATTTAGTGACCATTCAAAGTTACAAAGGCACTGAAAGAAGTGACTTATGACTGTTTTTCACACATGACCGTTGCAGCATCTCCATGGTCACATGATCAAAATTCAGATGCTTGGCAACTGGTTCAAATTTCTGACAGTTGTAATGTCCCAGGATCATGTGATCAGCTTTTGTGACCTTCTGACAAGCAAAGTCAAAGGGAAAGCCAGATTCACTTAACAACTTAAGTTACTAATTTAAGAACTACATCAATTCACTTAACAACTGTGGCAAGAAAGGTTGTAAAATGGGGCAAAACTCCCTTAACAAATGTTTCACTTAGCAACAGAAATTTTCACTTACCAACAGAAATTTTGGGTTCAACTCTCATAACTCGAGGACTACCTGTAATTAAGGTGTTGGTCTAGAAACCAGGAGACGGGAAGTTCTAATCCTTCCTTAGGCATGAAAGCCAACTGGTGACCTTGGTGAGTCATTGTCTACTCACAAGGCTGTTGTTGTGGAGAAAATTGAAGCGGAAGATGTATTATTTATTTAGCTATTAATCAGATGTATTATTTATTTAGCTATTTATTTAGCTATTAATCAAATTCAGGTGGCTACCCATTTCACAAATGGTGACACTGGACAGCACACAGCAATCCTATAAAACAGTATGCATATAAAACAGCTATAATCTAAAACTGTTATATAATAGTTTTTAAAAGCATTAAAATTTAAAAAGCAAAGCTAAAATGGAAAAAGAACGTAATAGAGGGGTGTTAATAATAGTGGATTTCACAATTCTACAAGATTCCACTATGCAGGTGCCACATCAGAAAAGACCCACTACCTAGGACCAACCAAAAGTAGCATTATATATGTTCTCCTTCTTGAGTTATTTTTAAAAACAATAATAAACAGAATAAAAAGAATCTGGAAAATAAATTGGTTGCAAATGTATGCATTATTCAGAAAATTGGTGTTTTTTTTAAATAACTTGCCATTTTATTTGCAAATATTCACAAAACAATAGCTGCTAAGCAAGGAGTTGCTATACAAATAGACTTCGAGTTATGATGATAATTGAGAACAGGATTGTTGTTACTAGGCAATGCATCATAAAGTGCAACCTCACATGACCAAATCATTTAGTATCCCAGGCCAAGGTGTAGTTGTAACCTGAGACATTCAGTTCAATAATTGGGAAGCAGGAATCCTAGGTAAGGAATTTTATTTCTGCAGTATCAATAAGGCAGATTTTAAATGCTGTTACTGTTATACATGCTATTCCTAGAATCTTATTGGCTACTGTGGGGAAACAAGCTTCTTTGTCTTATAATGTTTATCCACATGCAAAGGAGAAGAAAGCTGGAGTAGCATGGCAATCTAGATCAGTTGTAGCTTTTTTCCCTCTTGTCATACTGATAATTCTGATACATTTTGCAATGCTAGTAAGATGGTCTACCTTGTCATACTGATAATTCTGATACATTTTGCAATGCTAGTAAGATGGTCTAGCTTTATATTTTTATACAATAATCAATATAGATACTGATCTGAATATCTGTTCACTTTTATTGCTAACAAGTTTATCTTAACAAGCTCTGCTATAACAGCCTGATTTTTTGTGACTAGAATATTACTTTTATGTGCATTTTTCAGGGGGAGAGGTCTATACCTTTGGCCTAGGCCAATATGGGCAACTTGGACTTGGCACATTTATCTTTGAAACTTCTGAACCAAAGATGGTAGATCATCTGGGAAAATATAAAATCTGTAACATTGCAAGTGGAGAAAACCACACAGCTTTAATAACAGGTACACATGAAAATCTGGTGCTACATTTGCAGTGTATGCAAATGTACATAAGTTTTGTGATATTAAAAGTCAATAGATCTTCATAGTCCTAAATAGATTTCAAATTTTTTAATTTTTTTAATTAATTTTTAAGTTAAGCAATTTTTTTTAAAATGGTAATTGTTCACATGTAATTGTTAACCAATGGGTTTGCATTGTTTATTTTATTGTCATTGTACTTCGTACAACAAAATTAAATGATATCTTCAGTGTACATTATAGTCACAAACTAAAACACAGACACACATCCTTCACATTCTATACAATTGAAAACCCCTGTTACTGCATTAATATTGTACTGTACAGTAGAATTCAATATACTTACTGCTATATACTGGCACTGGTGGGTCCTGTGGGCACTCAGGAATCGACACAAACTCCAAACTGCTAACCACCCAGAGCAGGATGAATTCAGTGCTGCTGTGGACCACGTTGTTGTATGTCACTTTAGCTAATGGTAAGAGCTCCATCCAGTTGGTTTGTTGGTGCGTGACATAGCACTAGAAATACCACTCTCTCATGGCATTCGCTCTTTCAGATGCCCCATTGGGTATTATGCCGAGCTAAGTCCCTGGGAAGAACCAATCATATGGACAAACTCCCGCCAGAACCTTGCTGTGAATTGCACACCTCGGTTGGATATAATCCATTGGGGCACTCTGTGAAGTCCATAAACATAGGCGATGAACATTTTTGCCAATTGTTTTGCTGATGGCAACCTGGTGTCAGCATTCCAGCTAAGCTCCTCATTTCCATTCAGCACTCCGAAATAAAATCCATCTAAGTAAGAATGTATTGAAGAAGTCATACTGGCACATCTGGAAAAACCCAAATCTGAATTTCTGGGTTTTCCCATCACCCAACTAAATTCCACAATCTATCCCCTTCACCCATCATACCATCATGTTGCCCAATCCAATAAGGTTGAAATAGAAACTACTTTTGTCAACCCCCTTGCAAGAGTCGGTTGACCTAGCCTTGACATCCTCAAAGAATTTTATTTAGATTACCACCTATCCTCCCAATTTCCCAGGCTCCAATAATGGTAGCATAGAAGCTTCTGCAGATAATATGGCTTCCAATGCTGACAGGCTTCCCCCCTCAGGAGAATATGACATCCTGGAAAAGAAATAAAAACACACACAAAACTCAGGAGATTAATTTATCATCCAAAATTTGAAATTAACCTCCTCCCCCTCTAGGGGGACACTTCAGTTTATCTTAGTTTGATTTTAACTGAAAAAGGGTGAATGGCAGCACTCATGTTTGGGTCAGTTTCCCTGCAGGCTGCTCTGAGGAATTTCCTCGGGTGGAGATTCCTCCCCCTCTATCTCAGCTTGCTGGGCAGCTTTGCTTGTGTCCGGTGGTTTCTTGGGGCTTTTCTCCCTCTAGCGGCTGGCGCTTGTCGCTGTTGTGGGACTGGTGCAGGGGTCAGGCATTCGGATGCCCAGTGGCCAATTTGTCCACAGTGGTAGCATTTGATGGTGCTGGTGTCTGGGCAGGTGGTTTTTCTGAGGTTTTTGCAGGAGTTTGTTGGGTCAGGGGCCTCCTGAGCGGTTTCTCAGGAGGGGCTTTCCCATGTGGGTAGATTTCTCTCTCCATTGCCAGGGCCATCATGTACCTCTTACAATTGTTCTGGTATCTCCCTGATGATATAAGCTTTATGGACTTCAGGGTCGATGGCTTCTTTGAAGTAACAGAGGAGAATCTCCTCTGGCCAGTGCCTGAGGTTTCCGACCAGTCATCTGAAATCCCACACAAAGTCCTTTAAGGGTTGGTGCCCTTGCTTCATCTTTTTGATGAGGGTTTCATTTTCATGCCTGAGGTCAGTGTCTTCGTACCTGGCTCTGTTGGGCAGAAGCATCAGCTGTCAGAGTGTACGCAGCAGATTTAGAACTGTCAGAAGTTTGTATAAAATGACTGCCTCTATGTTATAACCCAGAAACAATAATACACATCACTCAGAGTCTATATACAGTGGTTTATCTACAATAGTATACAATACATGTGGCAGCAATTATCTTACTCAGGCACGGAGAATTTCTGTTCTGTAAACTGGTCAAACAAGGAATAATCAGCAAGCGAGCAAGTAACACAGGAATGAAGCAGGAAGAAATGCAGGAAGGAAGGAATATCCTCTACCAACTTCCTTTTATAACCATCCCTTAAAGGGGAGTATTCTGAACAGTTATTAACCCCACAAATGCTTTTACACATACCATATCTTTTCTTTTTTTATAAAGTTTTTTATTTTTTAAACAAACATACAAAAACATATAAAACATAACAACATATAAACCTAAAAAACATCATCCCATTCTATGCTTACAGTATGTCAGTTGGCTACAGAATTTTTTTTTTTGCCATTCTTTCATAGTCTTCGCTTTATATGTTCATATCTCATCAATTTATTAATATACTTTTGACTAATATATTATTCCATTGTTTTATACAAGATAATTCTCAATATTTAAAATTCTATGTTCAACCAATCATTATATAAATCCAATTAATAAATAAATTAATAAATAAATATATTATTATGTTTACAATCTATATCCTTATGGTCTTATTTATAAGAAAATTAACATATTTCAATAGCTATATCTTTTCATCTAACCAATGGTAAAATCCATACTCTATAAAATTGCTTATCCTCTTGTTGTCCGATTTCAAATCTCAATTTACTCATTTCTGCACAATCCATAATTTTCTTAATAACTTCTTCCTGCATAGGTGGTTTTTCATTTTTCCAATTCTTAGCAAATGCAATTCTTGCTGCTGTTAAAACTTTTACAATCAGATATTTCAGTTCTTTGTTATATATTTCTGGCATTATTCCCAGCAAAAGTATTTCTGGTTTGAATTCTATGTGCTGCTTTATCATCTTTTCCAACCATGTGTAGGTTTTAATCCAATATCTTTGTGCCTCTGGGCAAGTCCACCACATATGGTAATATGTACCAGGCATTTGATCACATTTCCAAAATTTATCTGATTTATCCTTAAACATTCTTGCAATTCTTGACGGGGGTAAGTGCCACCTGTAAAACATCTTATACAAATTTTCTTTATATGCAGTTGAGATAGTCATTTATAATTTTGAGACCACAGCTTTTGCCACTTCTCTAAATCTATCCCATAACCATATCTTTTCTTATAGAGACAAGCTTAGTTAACGTATACACGTATTAGTTACAGTTTCAGATCATATTTTTTACCTTCTTTTTACATTGGGTACTGACCATATTGTTTGGCCTATCAGTGTACACTCAAACTTCACTCACAATGAATCACTTAGGAATAACCTTAGTGTTTCTCTCAGACCTCCTGGGTATTACCTGTTCCTCTGTCTCTGTTTCTTCTCTTTTGTCCTCAGATCTGTCCCCTTCTATGTCTTCATCTGACTTTGGTTCTGGTTTAATTGGTCCTTTTGGAGACCCATTACCACTGGCATAAACACATCTGTGTTGGCATTATGCGTTTCCAGTCCTGTTCTGCAAAACTTGCAGATCTCGAAACCACCACACTTCTGGTCTCATCTGACAATCTATACCCCTTGGAACCTGGCTCATAGCCCACAAATCTCAGTTTCTTGGCTTTTGCTTCCCTTTCCTCCTTATGCTTTTTGGAATATGTGTCAAGATTCAAACGGAAATTTTTATGTGGGGGGGGAGGTTGGTATTATGTGTATAGTTAAGTTGCTGGAAGCAGCTAGCAGGGAATCTTGCCAATGTGTATCTG
>JAEANM010010569.1:0-15729 GCA_017656035.1 Myanophis thanlyinensis
TCTTTCTTTCTCTTCCTTCCTTCCTCCTTTTAATTTACAATCTCCTTCCTCTTCCTCTTCCTCTTCCTCCTTGCCCTTCCCCCCTCCCGGTTCTTCAGGATCCGCGGAGGATCCGGCCTTCTCCTCTTCGCTCCCCCCTCCCCCCTGCCTGCTCCGCGCTTCCTCCTCCTTTCAGCCCCCCGGGTGGGTCTCTGCCAGCCGGGAACCGCCGCCGCTGCTGCTCTGCGCGTGGAATCGCCGGTCTGCCCCCAGCCGAAGCGGCTGCCTTTCACTTTATCGCGAGTCAGCGGGCGCCTGGCGGCTCTTGACAGCGCGACGTAAGAGGCAGAGGGAGCAGACCCCGCCCCCGCGCCCCTTGCCCCTGCCCCCCCTCTCCCCCCCCTCGCCGCCGCCGCCGCTCAACTCAACATTGGTGGGCGCGGAGAGCCGCTCCTGCTCTGCTCCAACCCGGAGCTGCTCTGAAGCGGCTCGCCCTCCCCTCCCCTCACCCCCCCCCCCATCCTCGCCGTCCGCTTTGGCCTGTTGGGAAAGAAGGGCTTCGCCGCTGCCGTCCCCGGGAAGGCCTTCTTCACACGCGACCCTGGAACGCGTGTTTACCCCTTCGAAAATGCTCTCTCGGCCTCCGTTTTTTCGGGGCAGAATAGCGAGAAACCGAAAAGGAGCTCCGCATTTTCTCTCCCCAGGGAAAATGGAAAGAACGTTTCTCTTCCGACATCTACTACACACACACACACACACCCAATCTAAGGGAATGCTGCAGAGTTATTGCATTATAAGCTGGTTCTAGGCCTCGGTTCGGCGCCCCCAGCCCCCCCTCCCTGGAAAGCTCTGGCCCGGGAAAGGCGCTTCTCCAACCAGCCGGAGACCTTTCCGGATTCACGGCAGTAAATAATACATCCTTTGGGGCAGAGCCCGGAAGAGCCGGCTTAAGATGTTACTGAATCGCCACTCGACATCTAGCAGACCCTTCCCTCCTCTGCCCTCACTCCCCGGCCACTTTCCTGAATATTTCTCCTTTGTAGGAGGAAGATAAGCCCAATCAAAATACTGTTATCTTTTTCTGGGTCCGTTTTACGCCCCGTTTTATTTTTAAATGCCACCTTTTCGCCGGGCAGATGTGACGTTTACGATGTTTATTTGTAGCCGAAAAGTTGATCCTTACGATGGGTTGGACTACCGCCCCCGCGAAGAAAACACTCTTGCATCGCCCCCGCGCCAACCTCTCCAAAAACTCCACAACCGTTGCAAACGTAGGCGGGGAGAGTAGTTGTGCATTGGGTGACACTCATCTCCGAGGTGTTCCATCTTTAAATGCATGAAATGGAAAAAAAAACACAAAAAAAAACCAGAAACAAAAAAGCGTTTTAGAGACGTTGATGGGGGAGGGGCAAACGAACCAGCCCCTCAGGAAACGAAAAAGGAAAAAAAAAACAAATTAGCCAATAATGCTGATTGCACAATACTGTTTACCCACAACGAAAAGGAAGAAAGCGATAGAACAGATTCTCTTCCCACCCCCCTTTTAAGGATGAGTTTAGAACTCATGTCCCCCACCCACGAAAGAAAGAAAGAAAGAAAGAAAGAAAGACAGAAAGAAAGAAAGGCCCATGTTTCTGATTCCTTCGCGAGATACAGACAGACAAGAAGGATGTTTATACAACACAACGTAAACACATCCCCGGGCCTTCTTTAATAAAAGTCCAGAGGCTTCCCCCCTTCCCTCCCCCCCTCGCCCCGCTGGGGCTCAGAATGGCCCACACAGTTTAAATTGCTGTTTGTTAGTGGGCTTCCTCCCTTTCTCTCTCTCTCTCTCTCTCCCCCCTCCTCTCTTCTCTCCCCCTTCAGCTTAAACATTTTCTTCTGGGAAGAAGGAAAAAAAAGGGATCGAAGACGTCGGTATTATTGGATTCTCCCGAGCAACGGGTGCCACACACGCGCGCACGGAGAGCTGTGTTTGCATAGCGCGTCCACACAAACAACTCCTGAAATTAAAGGGGTGGGAGAGCCAAAAAAAACACCAAACCCCTCCAGGATTTTCTTGGTTTCCTTCATCTTCTCCTCCCCCCACCCGCTTTAAATATATATATATATATATTAAATGAACCAACCCCCCCCCCCCCGGGTGATTCTTTTCATCTACTCTCCGGTCTCCAAGCCACTCATCAAGGTAAGCCTCTTACCGATTTTCCCATCCTCTTTGCAAGCGCGCGTGGTAAATTTGGCACCATTAAGTTGTTAAAGGGGGTCGAGATTGGAGGGCGGGGGCGGGGAGTTTTAGCTTCAGCGCCTAATGGTTGGGGGGGGGGCGTAGGGGTTTGTGGAAGGAGAAAGATCAACAAGTCTGCCCCCCCTTTCTCTTTCCCCTTCTGTTTCTTTATAGTTTTAAATGCTGAAGGCCTGGTGTGTTTAAAATTAACAGCCCAGCCGCCACCAAAGGCAACCCCCACCCCCCAAAAAAAGACCAAAAAGGGATTTTTTTTCTCGCCTTGGGGGAGGCGAATTCTTGTCTGGGAGGGTGGGGTTGGGGGGGACTGGGGAGAGACATGCGTTTCCTAAGGCCTTCCTCTGAAAGAAAACTTTGATTTTCGGGCCGGTTTGGGGATATCCTGCTGCGAACGAGGCATCGCCCGTCTGCGGGGCGCCTCGCACGTGTATGAGATCACTCGGAGCTCTTTCGCTTCAGAAAACCGAGGTATCTGCCCCCACAATCGCCTTCCTTCTCTCCCGGATTAAAAAAAAAAGGGGGGGGGAAGAGAGGCGACAAGCCCTCCAAGGGATTTCTTCAGGCTCTCCCCCTCCCCAATCAAATTTCTCAACCGCTGCACAAACAGGCCTTCCCTTTGCATCCTCGCGGGGAGGGCAAGGAAGGGGCTGTGGGACGAAAAAAAAATGGGCTGGTTTTCCCCAAACCCCCCCCCCACACACACACACACTCTAATCGCTTTGCAACCCGAGGACCGGCGGAGCAACCGAGAGGCTCGCTGAGAAGAGTAGGGAAGGGGGGCCGAGCGCGCGAGATATGTTGCAAGGTTGCGCCTTCCTGGCAGGGTGGGTTTTGGGTGTGTGTCTGTGTGTGTGTGTGTCTAAAGGGGAGTTTTCTCTGCTCAGGTTCTCAGCTCGCGATCTGGTTGAAGGTCAGGAAACGCGACTTGGATGGAGTGCGTGGTTTGAACAACCACGGTGTGTCTGTGTGTGGGGATCGCTACACTGGGCCGCACAGATTTCCCCCGGCTGGGAAGATGCGCGCCCTCCTGCATTCTTCGCCGCAAAACTTTCTCGGCCGGGGCTTAACAAAGAAACGGCGCCTGTTTTGCAGCCGGCTGGAGAAAGGCTTCTCGGGAGGCCCCCCGTGAAGGAAACCAGGTTCGCGGGGGAGGACGAGAGAGGAGGGGGGGGCTTAAAGCTGGAGAGAAAGGCCGCCTTCCTTTGAGTGTAGAGAGAAAGAGAGAGAGGCGGCCGGCTTGTCCAGACCGCCTTAGCGAGAGACCGACAGAGGCCTGCAACTCCCCGACTGCGCGCCGATCGGGGCGGAGGCCTCTCTCTTCCTTTCCCTGCAAAACGCCAGCAGTGGACGATGGGTCTCTAAGCTGCCTCTCCCCCCTCCCCCCGAGTTTCGCAGCGGCGGGACTTCTCACGACTTCTCACAAGCAGGTGGGCTTTATCTGGAAGCCTCTTGGGTGTCAGAACTCAACGGCGCTCGGCCGAATCTAGCCCGAATCTGTCCCACACCGTCGCTGGGATTGTTTTTTCCCTTGTTTCGCTCGGCTCGGCTTTGTTTTCCTTCCCCCAACAAGTTTGCGAAATTTAGCGGCGGGGTCTCAGCTTCCCCTCCCCCCCCCCCAGCTGTTCTCTTCGGTCGCCAGAGGCTAAAAAACCAGCTTCTCCCCTGGAAAAGAGGCCGCAGCATTTTTTTGGCGTAGGGAAAACTATCTCAGCCCCTCGGGGTTTGACTTAGGCCTCTCTGGGGCGGGTCCTGGGAATTGGAGGCCGCCGCGTCCTAGCTGACCTTCCTCTTCCTCTCCTTCATCCTCCAAAATCTCAGCACCGCACTCGGTTGCGGCCCGGCAGAAGAATTCTGGGGCGTATCTCCTGAGAGCGAATGATTTTAGCCAGTAAGGCAGCTGTCTTCGGGGTAGGCCCTTGCCAATAATTTTCCCCCTCTCGCCCGACAAAGTGATCCGGCTTCCCAGAGAGGATCGGGCAAGGTCCAGGCAGGCCCGGGGGTTAAAATGCCCTTAGCTGGATGCGCTGAGAGACTGAGATCCTATACAGCGTGTGCATCCGAATAAAGTTGAATAGGATGGGGCTCCTAAAATCTGGATTGGGGAATGGCCCCTTCTCTCGAATAGTCTCTTTCTTGGTGGGCTTCCTCCTGAGTAGGCCCGTTTAGGGTTGATTTTCGCTGGAGGAAAGCTTAAGGCGCATCCTGTTTTGGGGTGGCAGATAAAATGCCATAAACAACCCCCTCCCCACTGTAAACTCATTGTTTCGCTGCAAAGAACGGGATACAAAACAACCACGGGACTATAAACAGCCTTCTTTCTTTCCTTGTTTTATTTAGTCCATTGAAATCCGGCGGCTAATACACACAAATAAATACATTTGCCCCTTTTAAAGACGCAGCCCGCTCCATCCTGGAGGGCGACTGTCTCCCAACCCCGCGACGTTCAGACAACCTTCCAATGAAGGGGGAAACGAGGAGGCACAAGCTGTGTGTCCTCTTCCCTGCCCCCCCCTCTCACTTTGATAGGGTGCCAGGCGCTGGACAGAGATATCAGAAGGGGAATTGCCTGACCCTAAGGGGACACTAACTGGACAGAGACTAGGGCGCTCCGGATCGGAGGAAAAAAAAACACGACGCTTTTCAACATTTTCTTTTCCTTGTCGGAAAACCGAGCGCTCCGCTTGGCAGTCCCTTCCCAAGACTTTTTAGGGGTCTTTCCTAAGGGAGGAAACCCCGGCGGCTTTACTGGGAACGGTGGGACAAACTGGGCCGTCCTACACTTTATTGGGAAGGGAGAAAACGAGGGGGCCAGGATTACACCGAGCATTTCCCCCCCCCCCCCAATTCTTCGAAAACGGAAAACGGTAGAAATTTACGTTTCCCTTGGTTTTTCCAGAAGCGGCTCGGGAGAAGAGGATCAGCCATAAGGCATTTTGCTCCTGTGTGGTTTTTTTTAAATGCAGGGATGCAAAACCTCCGGAACACCTGAACGTTTCTTTTCCTGCAGAGTCCCTCTCTCTTTTTCTCTCTCCCTCCCTTTCCACTCTCTCTCTCTCTCTCTCTCTCTCCTTCTCCATCTCCTCTCTCTCTTCTTTCTCTCTGTCTCCGTCCGTCTCTTATCCCCATCTCTCTTTTTCATCCAAACTGTTTCCACAACGAGCCATCTCGGGGAGGGAAAAAGCAGTATAGGATTGCGTTGCGCTCCACCTACGAAACCAGCGGGACACCGATTCGCCCGTCAAATCTTTGCAACGTCGCCCGGTCGCATTTTGTCTTAAAAAAAAAAAAAAGTGGGAGCGCAGTTGTATCTCTTCTCCTTCTTCTTTTTCCCCCTCTCCTCCCGCGTCCCCCTTTCCCCTGCAGGTATTTTTACTGGCTAATTGCTTAAGCGAAAGAGTCTTGGCCGGAGAGATCGGGGTGGGGCGAGAGGGTAATTCGAGGCTGGAAATGTATCTGGGTACTATTGTCAAAAAAGGAGCAGACTTCGCAGGCGTAGGAAGGCCTGAGCTGGCGGTGGGGAGGGGGGCTTCTCTCTGGAAAGGGTCTTGTTTATCAAAGGTCAGACCACCCACGGGGAGGACGGAGTCGGACGCGCGTCGGCGCTCACCCCACCAGCCTTTGGCGCTGGTTTTCATTAACACGAAGGAGCCAGGCAGGGAAAGAGACGGCCGAGCCTCCTGTGCGGCTCTTCCCCTGCCTCCTACACACACACACAGAGAGCGAGCGAGAGAGAGGGAGGGAGGGAGGGAGGGAGGGAGAGAGAGAGATCATCAGCCTTTATCTAAACTGAAGGCGAAGGGAATGACAAAACCAGGTTGGCTGTTGTTGCGTGTGTATCCCAGCCCCTAGGTGTTGACAAGGCGTTGCGAGGGAGCGAGTCTGGCCAGAGGTGGGTGGGGGTGGGTGGGTGGGGAGGTAAGGGGGAGAAGTAGATTTTCGGCAGGGCTCCTTATGGGCGACTTCCAATTATTACCCTAGTAGCAATGGCGTCGGTATCCTTTGCACACACTTTTCCACATCTTGCTGGACTGAAGACTCTCCGGTGGGGGCCCAAAAGGTGCTTTTTTTTTGCAAGAGGCAACTGGACTTTTTGTTTGTTTGTTTCTTGTTTCCTTTCTTCCTCATCCAAGAAGCTTCTTCAGAACGGAATGAGAAGGGAAACTTCTTGGAATGAGAAGGGAAACCTCTTCAAAGAAGAAAAAACAGACGGTGAAAAAAGCACTTTTGGGAACAACCATGACCTGGATGACTGAGAATCTCCATAGATTAGACTCTCCGATCCTTCCCAATAATTGTAATTCGTGTGCTGTTAAAGAACAGCAACAAAACATCCATCAATCTTTGGTTGGTCTTCCTCACCAAAAAAAATACCAGTGTATTGAGATCTCGTCATTCCTGTGTCCACAAGTACTTTTCCCAGATTTATTTACTTACTTATTTGTTTATTTGTTGAGATGGCACCAAGTGCACCAACCACTATATTGGCACCCAAGTTGCAAGTTTCCTTTTCCGACTCCCTCCTCTGCCTCCTCCTCCTCTTCCTCTTATACCATTGTTGTTGGGTTGGTTCCTGTTGTTCGCCCAGCCCGCCAGATGTTTAGACTGGATTTGACTTTTCTCTCCACCTATCGGATTTTTAAAAAAAAATAAATAAATTTCCGCAGCGAAGCTGTTCACCTCTTTTCTTGTGATTCCTTCTGGTTTCTCAAAGCACCAGCCGCCCTCGTAAATCCATCCAGACAGAGGAGTTAATCCGAATCAATAGCACTGCTTGACTCAATCTGAAAAGTCTTCCTGAAGCCAAACGTGAGACAAATATCGCAACAGCTTTCTTGCGACCGGGTCAAACCAATTCGCTTTTTTTTCTTCCACTTCTCAATTTACCTTCCTTTTTAAGATTTCCTGGAACTCTCCAAACTAGGCAAACACCAGCAAGCTCACCTTTTTGAGGCTGGTGTGTAAGTGTACCGGCACACACATTCTGATAATCTGCCTGATGATCTTTAAAAAGGATTCAATTTTATTATTAAAAACTGGTTTTAGCCTTGGAGGCATAGGTTGGGAAGCAGGGAGTGGAGCTGTTGCAGAAGGAACGGTTTATTTTGAAAATCCTTAGGAAAAGATGTTGGAGGGCTTTAACTGTCCAGGCTGGGGAGGTTTTAACAGGATAACAGAGTCGGAAGGGTCCTTGGAGGTCTTCTAATCCAACCCCCTTCTTAGGCAGGAACCCTAGACCATTTCAGACAAATGGCTGTCCAATCTCTTCTTAAAAACTTCCAGTGTTGGAGCATTCATTCACAACTTCTGGAGGCAAGTCATTCCACAGATTAATTGTTTTCACTGACAGGAATTTTTTCCTCATTTCTAGGTTGTTTCTCTCCTTGATGAGTTCCCATCTCCTTGATGAGTTGCTTCTTGTCCTTCCTTCTGGTGCTTTGGAGAATAGCTTGACACACGCACACAGACACCCTGCTTTATGGCAGCCCCTGAGATATTGCTATCATGTCATCCCTAGTCTTTCTTTTCATTAAATGAGACATACCCAAATTCCAGGATTGCCCAGGTCCCCATCAGCTGCTGTTTCCTTGCATGGCATTTGCAGAGGGCCTTCACCCCTTTCTGAAGTTGCTACTAAAAACCAGAAATCTCTTAGCCAAACCTTTGATGACCAGTGTCAAAACAGATGGCTAAAAGTTGGGTCCCAACCTTCATCTTTGTTGCGTCTTTTTGCCCCTTCCCAGGATACCCTTTGCCAGTTTTGAGGATCATTCTTTTCCCTCCAGCAATTTCTGGTAGAACCTGATTTGAAACCAAGTAGATGCCAACAATATTGCAAAACCTTACTCTGAAAAAGACAGCTCCTTTCAGGCAGCTGTTGGTCGTGTTGGCGGGGGAGGATAGGAAGTGCGATCCAGTTTCTCCGTGGGGCATGCATTAGGGGCTGTCAAATCTTGTGGTGTCCATGTTACTCTCTTTGAGCTTGATTGTTGACTGTTGGCTGTTGACAACTAAGCTCAAATCCTGAGCTACAAAACTCTTGTAACTCTTCTCTCTTTATCAAGTCCCAGTTGGTCTTCTGATGGGCCCATGGCCAACGCTCTTGGTCTGCAGTTGTCATCTCAAGTAATAAGATGGAGTTCTTCCAAAGACATTGCCATTAGGACTCCTGTCCTCTAATTTATATGTTGCTATTCCCTTCCATTTTTCTCATCTGTCATCCATTCACATCCTTTGCTCATTAGGTCAATCTACGCATGTTGCCCATCACATCAAGGACCTGGTCAGCTTCGATTATCTTATACTTTTGCTTTTAAGAACTCTTCTTATTTTTCCACATTCACAGTTTTAAAGAAAACATTTTTTTTTTCAAGGAAAAAAAAAACAGAAGTAAATCCAGTTATTTTTTGAGGGGAAAGCACCCTTGGGACAACCATGACCTGGAAGATTGAGATTCTCCATCCATAGGCATCGTTGTTTTAACTTTTCTGATCTTCATCTATAATAATCTTATCCTTCTCAATCTTGGGCCAGCTTGTCAGATGCTTTTCTGCCAGGAATTTGTGGACGTTCTATTGTCGGAGATAAGGGATCCACTTTAAAAACTGGAATTTAAAACCTGTCTTTTGAGTCCACACGTTTTTGAATTTTGTATTACACTAGATAGAGTTAGAGTTCCCAGTTGTCTCCTCCCCAAGGAGGGACTGTGATGGAACCCAACTTTTTATCTGGGTAAATTCGTATGCGACAAAGATGTTTGTTGGGTCTACAGGAAACACACCAATTTCACGCCCCTAGTTACATATGGATACGCGTGGAAGTGAAAGTGAAAAAAAGGGGGGGTGGAGTAGGAGTGAAACTAAATGCCCAGTTAATGAGAAAAATAGAGCCGGTTAACCACAGTTAGTGGTTCCTATTTGTCAGTTCTTATTTGTGTTTGGCTTCGGACACCTCATCCTAGTGCTTCAGGATCGCACGCATCGGTTCTCCCTAACTTTATGCCCACCAGATGCGTGGGAACTACGAATCCCAGAATCCTTTGCTGGCAACAGTTCTTGAAGTAAGGCTGAAGTCCTTCAGACCATCCCAAGAACTGACAGCTGGTGCAAACGCGGAGGTATTTCGCAGAGCGATCCAGATTGATTAGAGATGCGGTCGCTGGATGGCAGCCAAGCCCAGCCGCTGGATTCAGGCAGAGAAATGATGGGGTTTCCACAGGGGGGGGGGGTTGTAGGTCAGGAAGCCAGCATTATCTGGGGTTGCACAAAGACAGAACATCCACTGAAATGATCTCCACACATTGTTACTCCCTCCCATTCCGCAACTTTTGGTGAATTGCTGGGTGCAGGTCGTGCGGAGGCTTGACCTAGAAATTGGCCAGGGGATCTCCAGATCCCCGCGGAGAGGACTGATCGATCCCTGGAATGGGTTCGAAGGAATCCCGGAGAGTTTTGGAGCCCTGGGTTTGAAGGAAGATCCGGGAGGGTCTCGAAAAGCACCCCACACTTAGAATACCCCTTCACACACACCCCAAATCCGAGATAAGATCTTCTCTTTTCTGGCCAGACGGGGGTCCCACCTCCTGCGGGGCCCCTTACCACCTCTTCTTCCTCCACCCCATTCGAGGACTCCTGTAAGAACCAACCATAAGCCCTAGGACGGTGATCGCGGGCCTGAATCCAAACGAGAGCAGCCAAAGGGGTAACTGAAAATTGATTTCCCCAGATTGTTCTTCGGCTGTGCATCCAAACTGGACAATCTCTTTTCGGACCGGACGAAAACCGGATTGATTAAAACGGAGGGTTGTTTTTCCTTCCCGAATCGGTTGGGAAATCCCAAATTCCGCCGAATCGAATAGCTTGTTCGAAACAGATTCGAAACCGTCCCGAATTGATCCAGCCGCGGTGGGTGTGTTTGTGCGTGTGTGTTAGCTAGGGCGGTGGTGTTTTGTTAGCCAGGTTGCCCGTTGGTTAGTTTGCTTTTGGCGTTGCTGTGTGTCTGTGTGTCTCTCTCTGTGTGTGGCTGTGTGTCTGTGTGTCTGTGCGCGCGCGCGTTAGAACCTGCGGCGCGAGAGCATTTCATTTACTTGCTTGCTTCTACCCCGAATTAAAGAGAATGCCGGGTGGAAAAAAAGGGAGGAGGGTTTTCTTTAAAACAAAACAAAACAAAAAGCTTATTTACTTATGTATTTATCCTGTTTAAGAACCGCCCATCTCCCTCGCAGAAGGCGGTGTATAGTAAAATACGAAAAGCATCAGACGCAGCAGATACAATTTGAGAAGAGGCTAGTTAGTGGGCGTGTTAAAAATCAATGGAAAGGCGGCGGCGGAGGGGCTTTCTCTCGGCCCCCTCAAACCCGCCCCTCCGAAAGCAAATCTCTCCCTCGACGCTCTCCCTTTCTCACCCCCCTCCTCCCCCCCGCACACACGCGGGCAGGTAGTTCTACCCCTGATTAAGGGGTTATCAGACCCGGAGTGCATTGCTGGGTTTGTTGGCTGAATACCAAACCTCTGTTTCATCCCAGGGGGAATAAAGGGGGGGGGGGTTTGCGAGAGCAGCGGACAGTGGAGGGCGAGAGGGGGAAGGCAAGGGGGTTCTCTGGACCGCTCTCTCCCCCCAGTTTCCCCCCCCTCCGTGTGTGTGTGGGTGTGTGTGGGGACTGGCCAGTTTTATCTCCTTCCAGCTCCCGGGGCTTACATTGGAATCTGGCATCGTGTGGGGGGTGGGGGTGGAGAGGGAGGGGAGGAGGCGCGCGAGGGTGGGGGGAGATGTTGTCTTTGTGCCAGAGGTCCTTCCGAGCAGCCCCCCACCCAGCCAGCTAGCATGGCCAAAGGTCCTTTAGCCCTGAGTCTCAGGTGGGGAAGAATAAGCCCCCTCCACACCTTGCTGGAAGATCTTTCGGCGGCGGAGGGTGGGGGGGGGCATTTTTGAAAGGGATGCAAATCGCCTTGGCATTCCTGGAAGCAAAGCAAAGCAAAGCAAAGTTCAATGGGAGAGCTTGCCCTAAGGACGCCGAGAGAGGCAGGGCTGAGGTGGGGATGAATTCAGGGGCCGGGACGAGACAGGGAAGCTCACATTGCTAGGGGGTCCTGCCCGATTCCTGCTTCTTCCTCTGGTCCCCCAATTTCTCCAGTCGGGGCTGGGAATGAAGCTCGGGGCCGGGTGTCCGGCGCTGTCCAGGTGAACGAAGCAGCAACTGTACCTCCCGCGGGTGGGAAGGCGGCCCGGCTGAAAGGGCCGAGCAGCCCGAATGGCCGGTTACGGCGAGGGTTAGAGGCACCTTCGGCGGCCTCATTCGGTGAAAGAGGCAGGTCCGGCTTGGGGGAGAAGAAGACCCCCAGCCAGGAACGGTTAGTCGGCCTCTTAGGCGCCGAAGGAAAGCCGCGTTTAAAAAAAACCTGAAATAAGAAATGGAAAATCTCAGCCGTGTTTCCCAAAGAGAAAAAGAAAGGTAAAGGAGAAGGAGGGAGAGAGAAAGGAAAGGAAAATAAAGGAAAGGAGGAAGAGAAAAAAGGAAAGGGGGAAAGGAAAGAAGACGGGAGAGAGAGAAAGGAAGGGAAAATAAAAGAGGAAAAAGGGGGAGAAGGAAGAGAAAAAAGGAAAGGAAAGGACAGGAAAATAAGGAAAGGAGGAAAGAAGAGAGGGGAGGAAAGGAAAGGAGACTGCAATAGTAACAATTAGGAAAAAGAAACTAAGCTTCTCTATTAGTTTATCCAGTTCGTTTTCTGCCAGGTCTGAAGAGAGCCTTGGAATTAGCCAGCTAAGAAAGGTGTGAACTTCTAGAGTCTTTCACAATATTGCATTTCTTCAAGAATGGGGAAAAAAATGCTGGTTATAAATAAAATGCACTCATTTTGTGTCCACACCCCAGACGCCAGAAATCTCTAGGGAAGGCATTAGGCTCTAGGGGTCTTGGGTCAGAATAGACTCCATTTAATTTTACCGCATTCTCCTTTATAGTAGCAACTAATGCTGTTCCCACAAAGGGAAGTTGTGCCTGGGGTGTGTGTCTGTGTGTGTTTCAAGTCAATTCAAGTCAAGTAGGTTTTATTGTCATTCCAACACTATATAGTACAGTACAAGGTGAAACGAAACAAGGTTTCCCCAGGACGAAGGTGCTACATCGGACAACATAGATTAAAAAAGGAGGACACAAAACTACACATAACTCTAACTAAAACTTGGAAAAACTATAAATACACAAGTATTATAGTTCCAGTTTCTTTGTGTTGAGGAGTCTGATGGCTTGTGGAAAGAAACTGTTACACAATCTGGATGTGGATGTGGATGATATTTTTCGGAATTTCTTTTGGACAATAAATAGACATCTGAGGGTGGCAAGGGCACCCGTTCAGTTGTTGGCATTATGGATAAGATAAGAGTCACCTCTCTTTATTCCTTGTTATGTATTATATTCCTTGTTATCCACAACAATGGAACAATCTTAACAGCAATAATCCAAAAATCACATTTCTGGCGCATCCTTTCCAGCTCCTGAAAGAAAGTGGGATCTTTCCCAGCCAAGCGCAGGTTTATTTCTCAAATCCCAAAGGTGCCTTTTCAGGAGGCAACCGGAGTTTATTGCTCCCCCCCCCCCCGCCTTCCATAAATCCTTCCACTCCCCACTATCCAGTCAGAGACTGAAGAAGCTTCTTGGGTGAGAAGCGAAACGTCTTCAAAGGAAAACCAACCAAACAAGAAAATTCAATTGTTTTCTGAAAAAAGCTCATTCGGGCGGGACAGCCCTGACCTGGATGGCTGAGAATCTCTTTCCTTCACATTCGGGATTATGGTTTCAATTCAAACTTTCCTAAATTTGGACCCTGGGGAGCGTTGGCAAAAAACAAGTCTAATTTCCTTTTTCATGTTTACCATGTAAATGGAATATCCAGGATAGCCGTC
This sequence comes from Myanophis thanlyinensis, assembly GCA_017656035.1. Classification (NCBI taxonomy): domain Eukaryota; kingdom Metazoa; phylum Chordata; class Lepidosauria; order Squamata; family Homalopsidae; genus Myanophis; species Myanophis thanlyinensis. Next base: position 13,124 of record JAEANM010010569.1, read on the forward strand.
CTAAAAAGGGGGCTTTTTAAAAATAAATGCAATAAGCATATGTCAATATACTATTTTTAAATCGTTAAAGACGTATATCACGCCCACCTTATGATATACCTCGCGCTTGCAAAGCACGCGAGAGTTTCTACAATAATTTTAAAGGGAGAGAGAAGCCGCAATCCTATGATGATATTTTTTTTTAATTCGGATATAAATCTTTACCTAGAATTGATTAGCGAGGTTGCAGATCAGATAAGTGAATGAACGCAGAACATGAATTTGAAGAATTTGTTACCAACAAGGATAGAAAGAGGGTTTTAGAAATCCAATATCTGCTGTTAGGTAATTTTTTATTTTATTTTGCTGAACAATTACTGCACAAGGCAGGAAAAAAACCCGGCGTTTCGAATTATTATAGAACGAGTCTGCACCTCTACTTTTCTTTAAAATGGGGGCGGGGGTTAGACGAGACAGGAGCCGAGCCTATTACTCTACCCATACTATTATGGATGGATGGATGGATGGATGGATGGAATAGCATCATTTTCTGAACTCTTTTGCAGGGCTCTTAAAAAAACGTCCAGCCAGGTAAAGTTAAAATGCAAGATGTCCAAGACCAGATCCCAACTGGGCAGGTGGTTCAAAGTCGAATTGAAGGCGATTCTTGTCCCATTCCTCCCAAGTGTATTATTTCCCCAGGCATCCAAGAATCCTAAAAATGCTTCCAAGGGTGGCCGGAGTAGTGGGTGGGTGGGACGAGGTGGGAAAGAAGCTGGGAGAATGAGCTGTTGGTCCTTAAAAACGAACCCGTCGATTCCTCAGCCAAAAATAGAAAGGCTAAAGAGCCGCCCGAAGCTGCTGGTGAAAAAGTGCCCACTGCAATTGGATCCATCCTCCATCTAACAAAAGGAAATACCGGGAAAGCCCTTTAATTCTTTCCTGAAATTCCTGGAGTTATTTAAAAGGATATTTAAAACACTACTGGGACTTTAGAGGTCATGAAATCCAACCCCCTCATAGTGGCCGAAATGACCGAAGCCTCGCCACCCCGCCTTTACCCATCGGAAAAACTCCAGCCGGCGGGACAAGAGAGTTCTTGAGGTTAGACACAGTGCGCCGCGGAGAAGCCATCCAGAAATGCACCCATCGAATAATAATAAACGGATCGGCGTTGAAAATATCCGAAAGAGGTCAAAGCCCACCAGATTGGACGGCTTGATGGGGAACGGCGGGTGGGGAGGGCACGGTGTACGTTTGGCATTAGAATTCCTTCTTGGGAGGGGAAGGGCAGCCCCCCCCCCCCGCCACTCTGGGGAGAAGGAAAAGGAGCGGGGAGGGTGGGTGGGTGGGAACGAGATCTTTCCAGTTTTAGGAAAAGTCGCAATTGTTTGTCCTTTTTTATTCATTTTGGGGAAACGGAGAAGGAGAAAGGCTTAAAACTTCTGGTTAATAAAACGAGCTGTGTTGCGGTGGCGATGGGGTGAGGGGAGTGCTCATCTTAAAGCATGTGTGTATGTGTGTGTGTGTATGGTTTTGTGTGTTTTGCTTTTTTTTAAGGAACGGAGGGAAGGAAGGAAGGAGAGAGGGAGAACACTAGGAGGGAGGAAATAAGTAAGGAAATGTGTATGGGGTCGAAAGAATAATTAAACCCAAAATTGGGGATAGACTTAGATAATTTGTTACTTTGGCATTCAAATCCCCCCCCCCCAACAACAGAGACCTAAATTTTGTGGCCTTCAATGGAGGGCGGTGGATTTGCCGTCGCCCGGTCTCCCCCCCCCCACCCCACGCCCGCCCCCTCTGCGTAAGGCTCCGGAGGGCCCCTCTGGACGGAGAAGGCAGCTTTCCAGCAGCAAAATATTGACCCATCTCCCGTTTTAGAAACTGCAATTATATTAACGGCTGGGAGTTTTCTGAAGGCGGAGATGACTTTCTCCGGTTTTCAAGCTAATGACAGCATTCCGCCCCTGTTTACCTTCTCTTGAAAGGCGGGGCTGTGGGGGTGGGTAGGGGGGAAGCAGGCAAAAGGCAGAGGAAGAGAGACAAATAAGATTGAAAACTGGCACCGCGACGTGAAAAAGAAGATAAAACGATCTGTCCTGCTTTCTCCTGGCTGAGCTTCCAAGCCTCCCCTCCCTTTACATTAGATTAGAATTAAATAGAATATTCTTTATTGGCCAAGTATGATTGGACACTCGAGGAATTTGTCTCCGTCCTTATTATCGTTTGCTTGCCCAAACCAGGTTAGTTCTTCGTTTGCTCAAGTCTGCATTTGCCTCCGCTAGCCAAGTTCAGAGCCTTAGGGCCCCCACCCCCGCCCGCGCCCGCGCCCATCAAGTTTACCAGTAGCTCCATTCACACGATGCTTTTCCAGGATAAACTACACCCTTGGTTTGCTTCCATTCATGCAGTTTTGTGCCTGGGCGTGACACGCGTGAAAACACAGCCTAGTCCTCACAACCGAGTTCCCACAGCGCCAGAGTCTGAAGGGAATGGAGGAGGCTGGGATTCAGTGGGTTGTGGGAACGCAACTGTTGCTACGCCAGCATTTATTTATTTATTAGTCATATTTATATACCGCCCCATCTCCGCAAGGACTCGGGGCGGTTTACAGCCGATAAAAA
>JAEANM010010570.1:0-11440 GCA_017656035.1 Myanophis thanlyinensis
GAGTGAGAGACAGACAAACAGATATAGACAGAGAGAGATGATAGACCTACAGTAAAACATAGCAAATTGTTTTCATTCTAGATGCTTACTTTATTTATCCAGGAATGACTTAAAAGTACTGCATTCGGGTGCACTGTCCTATCTCTTACTAGTTGTAAAGCAGTTGGTTGAATTTGATCGACGGAGGACTGTCCCATCAGGTGGTTTGTTTTCAACTCCCTAACAACCACATAGATAAAAAAAAATTTCGAGAGACAAACGCTGCGTCTTTTAAGACGCCCGAACCACGTCACTCCTTGGAGTGCAGTCTCTTGAATTGAGCAATCTTCTAAGTCAAATGTTTTAATAGGACTTCTGTAATTGTGGCACGGTTGGGTTTTTTTATTTTTTTATTTTTTTGCAAACATAGAGAAATGCTTTTCTCGACTTCGGAATCCAGCCTAAGAGATTTTCCCCTTTCAAGTAACATCAACTGGCTGCTGCCACCTATTGGAGCAGTGCAGAAAATGCAGAAAATACATTTTTATAATTCATTTATGATTTGCAGCGCACATAGTTAGGCGTCATAAACAAAACACTGTGGTGCTGTTAAATCAGATAAATGGGATTTATTATCAGCTGTTCTGTTTAAACAACTAATACGGGCAGTGCTTCTGTTTGTAATTGCTAAACTGGGGTTTTTTTTAATTTTTTTTTTTAGAAGGCAGATTTAAATTCATCAAATGTATTTAAGGTGGTTCATCTCTTTGATTTGAAGCTTTTTTCCCTCCTTCCATCTAACATGTATGTAACATGCACAGGTACACGGTTTTGGATGTCATGCCAAATCTGCATTCTGCAATGATTCAGTATTTCGCCATGCCATGTTTTAATTAAATCCTTTTTTTTTCTTTTACAGATTGGGGCTTATGATCAACAAATATGGGAAAAATCTGTTGAACAAAGAGAAATCAAGGTAAACTTTCAGACTTCAATACCTCTTTATAGCAACACATTTCTTAATAAATTTGTTTTATATTGGTTAAGAAAAGCCAGAGTTTATAAGCAAAAACTTCTAGTCTTTACAATGATGTTTAGCGCTGAGTATTAGTAGCACTATTTAACTGTTCTCTAAAAAGCTTATGCACAACCAATACTACGTTTGATATTATCAGTTCAGTTTTAGATATTTCCATGCTGATTTTCCTGTTCTGGCTAATGACCACAATAAAGTTTTTCACGTTTTTCCAGTAACATTTTTAGAACTCCCTTTTCAAAGAATGCGTTTTATGGAAATATTTGCAGACGAATAAGTTGTGAGCAGCTTTCTTTATTCACTTATTGAGGAAGTCCTATAAAATTCAAAAATAATTTTGAAAGAAAAAGTATTTCTCTCTCATGTTTTGTTAAGAAGCGGTAGGATTTGATATTTATTTATTTATTATTTATTTCCATAACTTCTATACCGCCCCCTCTCCCGGAGGACTTGGGGCGGTGTACAGCCGTCTAAAAAGACACATATAAACAACTGTTAAAACACAATTAAAATTAATTAAATTAATGGCCGTCCAATTAAAACCGGATTATAAAATTACAAATTTAAAACTAATTAAAACCAATTAAGATTCCCCAACCAATAGTACTAGGCCAGACCAGCTTGTTGGAACAGAAAGGTTTTTAATGCGCGCCGGAAGGTCCATAGGTCCGTGATGGTCCAGATCTCTGGGGGCAGTTCATTCCAAATATGCTAATTCTTACAATCTGCAGTATTTTTTAATCATTTTAAATCAGCTTTTCTCCTACTGAAATGAAATATTAGCATAAGAATCAGGAATGGGAGGGGAAGTTATAAGATTGGGACATCTATTGGAATATCTGTTTTATGTCTACCTGGCTATAAAATGGGTATAAACAGCACCACAATTTTCTGCTGTGGGTATCTTCTATAGAAGCTCCTAAAATTGGAGTAGAAAATTTACATTTCTCTCTCTTTGAGAAATCCAAACACTGACAGAAAATCCTGCTGTGTTTAGTTAGTGTTGCATTAAAACTGCTTGTCATTTCATCCTGCATTCTGTTGTAAACTTTCCTGTGACTTTTTGCCAGTTTTAGTTTATTGTCTTCTGGTTGTGTTTATAATTCCAGTTCACTTTTCATCCTGTTATTCTTTTGAACAGTTTATTAAGTTGGTAAGTACATGATGGTGGCCGAAATGTGTATTAAGCTGCTTTAACGGTCTCTTACAACTAAGCCTCACTAACAAAATCCGCTTAGTATCCAGTGAGCAACGAGCAAAGCACTTGAATGTTTAAGGATCCTTTCCTTCCGAAAAAATAATTTAGTGGAATTTAATTTATCTGAAAATGTCTTGTTAAACACCTGAATAAACACAAAGCATGGGATTACACCATTAAGTTATACTTCTGGTATTTCTACAATTTTCCAAAAGTGCACGAATCTACACAATAAAGTTAATCTTCTGTGGAGAAAACTTAAAACTTTGGGATCTGATCCTAGATTTTAACCTTATATCGTGATTCTAACGTAATGTGTCTTTGGTACAGTGGAATGTAGATTTTTTATATACTTTTACCTCACTTGAACTCACAATAGTCATTTTATTCAGAAAAAACAAATCCCTAATCTTAAAAAAAAAATAATTGCCAGGAACAAATATCAATAAATTAATGATTAGCCTTTTCTGTAGATTGAGCTAAGCAGGGATATACGTTTCTTCCCTTGCTCAGTTAAAGAGAATTTTGTAAGAGTTTCTAATAACTGGAAATGCTCATTTTGTTGGAAGTCCCCGTATTTCAACTAGACTTACGTACATACACAACCAGCCTCTGAATTGACACACCTCCAGAGAAGAAGAGATACTTCTGTTCTGAAGCTCTGCTTTTCTTCTAGAAGATGATCAGCAAATTCAGGACAGCGCTGTAGTATTTTATTGTATATTTTTCTTTTCACCCGCCTGTCTTCCGATAAACAGGTGTAAAGGAAGCTAAGCAACCTTAGAAAGTTTCTGCGAATTTTCGTTTCGTTCTGGGATACAGTGGTTAGGTTCTTCATTCTCACATCCTGTGTTGAAGTCCAGTGGGTACTAAGGTTTATTTTTTTGAAAGAGAATTAAACAAGTGATTGTCCTTGGAGTCCAAAGAATAAACTTTAGAAGAGAATGTTTGTAGCGCAAGAGTTGAACTGTGGGGTCCTTGGTGGTCTCTGAGCTTGGTGGCTTTTACGTAGACGTTTTGTTACCAAACTAGGTAACATCAGCAGTGTTGTGATGACATTGTCTGGAGTTACCTGCAAGAAAGCCACTAACTTCAGCGAGCACTAAGGACCCCACAGTCCTCCCCCCCACCCCAAATTCCTCTCCCTTCTACCACTGGTGATGTTACCGTAGTTTGGTAATGAAATATTCGCAAGAAAAAAAAATACCAAGCCCAGAGAACACCAGGGACACCCCCACCCCAGAATAAACTTCCCCTCTGTCTTGCTTATCTGCTTATTATCCTACCTGTGATTCTTTTCATTGATTTGGCCCAAACACATTAATTTTGGCTCTCCAACTTAAGACTATTCCTCTTATTTTTCAAGATCTCCATTGTAACAGCCATATCCAGGGCTACAATCTTTTCCCTTTATTGCCCTTTATTGGTCCAAAGACCCCCGTTAGCCTTCAGAAAATGTCCTCCTTGAGTCCAGAGCCTGGCCTGATAAAATACTACTGCATCTGTCTTCCCTCTGTATTTGTTCCTAGATTGTTCTCCTGGTTGAGCTAATTTCTGACTATAGTTATTTTTTCTTAAAAAAAACAACAACCTGCTTTTAAACTACCGTATTTTTCAGCGTATAAAACACACCAGAGTATAAGACGCACCTAGATTTAGAAGAGGAAAAGAAGAAAAAAAAGTTTTTGGCCCCCACACGTCTTGTTTTCCCCATTCCCCAGTCCCCAGACGTACTTTGCAGGCCTTCGGAACCCTCCGCATGTTTTTGCCAAAAAAGGGCCCATTTTTGGCAAAAATGGGCCGCGTGGAGAGTTCTGGAAGCCTGCAAAATGCTTCTGGGGGGCCAGGGAGGAGGAAAATTAGACCTGTGGGGGGGACCCAAAAACGTGCCCAGTTTTGGTGAAAAAGGGATGCCGGGGGAGGGGGGGCTCGGGAGGCCAAAAACAGTGGTATTTGATATATAAGACGCACCACAATTTTCACCCACTTTTGTGAGGGGGGGAAGTGTGTCTTATATGCTGAAAAATACGGTAAATTATTACAGGCTAGCCCAGGGGTGGGCAATTACGGCTCCTTCATGACTCGTGGACTTCAACTCCCAGAATTCCTGAGCCAGCCAGCCTGGCTCACGAATTCTGGAAGTTGAAGTCCACAAGTCATGAAGGAGCCATAATTGCCCACCCCTGGGCTAGCCTATATGAAATCTGTCCATTATTATATATCACCATAGATGTTGTTTGGAGGCATCTTACGAAGTTTTACCTCAGTTTTTCCTTTGGATTCAGGAGGGCAACATATAATCTACCTCTTTTCCTTCTTAACTTTTATCAGTTTTATCAGTCTACAAAGCCCCTAGCCGTGCCATTTCAAAAGTGTGTCCTTTTTTGTAGCTTCTTCAGAAAAAAAACAACATTCCTGCCTTTTCCTACCTTGGTTAGGCATAAAATATTGCTGTTCTTCACACCAGGATCTACGCTGACTTCCTAATCCAGCTTTTCTCTTTGGGAATGTGAATGTTTGCTTCTGGTGTTGGTGTGAAATAAACCTCTGTAGACTTCGCACCTTAGCCAGAGAGAAGTCTACTTCACTGCTTGGGAATGTGAGTGTGTATGTGTGTGTGTTGCGTTCCTTCTCCGTTGTTTACCAGTTTGCCAGCTAATCATTTCACACATCGAAATTAGCATTAGTGTTCCCAAATCAACAACGGCTATAAAGGCCAGCTCTGTGAAAGGATCCCTTGTTTCGGGATTCGGCCGACATCAAATTTCACATTCTTGTTTTTTTATGGAATTGAGGGAAAGACAACAATTTGAGTCCCGCCTTAGAAATTTAGCGCCTCACAGAAAGTCACCTCTCGAAAGCTCAGGCCTAGGCAGTGACAGGTATTGCTCAACTAGGGCGCAAAGAGAAAATTACTGCTGTGAACTCCACTTTAGGTGTCAGGAAGGGCATCAGGCTAGTAAATGCTCAGCTCCATCCAGTCGCTTCGACTCTACCCCAAATTAAGGGATCACAGGTCTGTAAAAAGAAAGGATTTCTTTTAATTGCACATGTGGTGCATCTAAAAAGGGGTGGAGCGTTGTTCACAGCCCTGTGGCTGCCATCTTGAATTTTTTGACCACACCCTGTGGATACGCCTGATTGCTAAATGTTTAAAAAAAAAAAAACAGTTTAGGATACTGATTTGAGTGGAATGACAAGACTTTCTGGAAGCTTAATGGCTTGTTTCAGAAGACACCGAGACAAGGGGCCTTTTTGACAGAATTGGAGACGTTTTTGTAACCTGTTGGCTGCCTCTCAGTGGTTACTCCCGGCAAGCGGCTCCTTACTACTTGCATCTGCCTGCACTCCTTTGGTTGTTTGTTGCTTACCTGCATGCTGTCGGGCAAGAAATCAGGAGCCAGGATAGAATTCAAAAGTACTATAAGTACTTTATTTTATTCTACCTGTGCGCAATGATTATCTCAAATACTGTGCCATCAAACGAGGAGAGAAGGAAAAAAAATCCAGATGTTGGGAAAGATTGGCAGCAAAAGGAGAAGGGGACTCTGGGAGACAGGCTTGTTGCTACCCATGGGGTCGCAAAGAGTCAGATGTGACTTAGTGACTGGATGTTGTGACACAGCTCCCCAAACACGACAAACCTTCTGAACTAAACTCAAAAGATGCCTTTGTTACGAGTGCCGGCAGCCCCATCAAAAAGTTTCTCTGTCAACGCAGGCTAACAAGAGTAAGAACATACATTAATTGGGATGATGAAAACACAGCAGACAAGGAGAATATTTTTAATAACAGTCTTCCGTGCTTCACAAATTTATTTCCATTGCAGTTGGTATCTATTTCAGTTTTCTCTTTTGCTAATTAGCAGACATCCTTTAAGAGCTCTTATATAAGTTTTAACTCAAAAATAAAAATAAAAATGAGATTTTCTATACTGCAGCAGAACAAGCATGCATCTGGATTTAAATCATCAGGAAGGCGTTACCCCAAATGTGAAAGCTGCAGCATTTTGTGGCAACCAATCCCTAAGTTTGAATTATTCAGCGTGTTGTTGGTGCTGAATATTCCATTAATCTGTTTAAACTTTAGTTAACCCAAGAAGGATGAATGTCTCCCTCTAAAAATAGATAGAACTAGCCAGGATTCCTCTGATCATGTTTTCCAAAATGAAAAAAAAGAGAGAGAGAGCCTTAAATAAAACAGCCAGGAAATAAAAATGTCAAGCAATTTTTGCTTAGCCTCTCTTTTGTAGTGCGTTTTTGACATGAGAAAATCGGTACAATTCTCCATTGGCGATGGGGAGTCTTAGATAATAATACAGATACGACCACAGTTGAGATGGACTTAACTGTATTTTGCAGCTTTGTGGATTCTGCTGTTTAATAGTGAATATAGTAAATTATTTCACTTGGCTTTTAATAGCTAGGAAGATAAGTCCTAAATTGGAAAATGGCTCCAGGAAAGAAAGGGCAAAAGGAATGTGTGATCTTTCCAACAATACCCTTTTAAACCATAATTGAAAGTGTGTATTATTTTAGTAACCAGATCCCTGCGCCCATAGTGAAAATACATTAATGGAACACATTTGTGAGAGCTAAGAGGGAGGAATACAATAATGAAGTTTGCCATTTGCCACGCAGTGAGACTGATAATTTTTTTAATTAGCTAGAACTGTGGGCAATAGGTGAAGACCTGAGATTAGTAATTAATGCAAGAAGACTTTAAAAATACCCTGCCTTGTGAAATGCTTTGAGGTAAGCCGTGGAAAGATTGGTATTTGTCAGAGTTTGCAACAGCAATCACATTCAGAAGCGCACACAAGTGACTGATTCAGCAGGATTCAATAACTTCTCTTTATATATAATTGTAACACATGAAGTAAATATACAATACCAAAAGCAGGTTTTTCCAACAGTCGCAAATACAAGTACAAGCAGAGGAGAGAAGTATCAGTTTCTCAGCAGCAGAGCACAGACAAAGGAACTTCAGTATATAAGGCAGTTAAGCACCCAGGCTCCTCTTTTGACTCACACAGCGACTACTCTGTTTCAGTTTCCAAACAGCTCCCATTGGCTGACTTAGTTGCCATGCCTATTCATTGGCTGACCTTGTTACCATGTCTCTCCCAAGTCGTGAACTCCCATACACTGACAATATTGATATTAAGATGCGCCAAATAATTGATAATTACTTGCTATCAGAAGATAGCAGGAGAGAACAAGTTAATTCTAGATAGATTGGGGGGGGGGAAGGGGTGTTATTTCCAAAGGTTGACCGGCATGATTTTTGTGAATTCATTGATTAGGTTAAAAGAACTCTGAATTACAACAACTCCCGTAATGGGTGATTTATAGCGCAAATAATGGGACTGCTTGATGATAAAATAATAACCTTGATAGAAAATATGCAAAATGTTAGCTGGTGTTTAAGATGGAGATTTTTTAAGTTGGAATGAATATGATATTGACGGTGAGAATGGGGGACTCATATTAGGGAAGATTGAGGATCCACTTCAATCTCCTCCAATATTTTGAAGGGTTTTGGCAATCGGAGATCTGGTGGTGGGAAATTAAATTTCTTATATTAGCTTATTTGATCACTGAATTGAACGTACCTGAATTGAAAGACATTGAATTAGTCAGATATCCTTACATTCTAATGCAATTATATTATGTTTTCTCTTAACGGTATCTTCATTGCCTTGATCTTGATTGATTGATTGATTGATTGCCTTGAGTTATTTATCAAAATAATAAATAGAAATCTAATCGGGATGTTAAGTTTCCTAGCTGTGGCTCTGCACAGTTCTGAATTATTTTACACTGTGCAGCCTCCTGTCAGATAGATTTCAAATCGTCCGATGGTGACCCGTGTTCAGCAATCAGTGTAGTAAATATCATATTTTATACTCTTGTAGGGTTTGAGAAACAAGCCAAAGAAAACTGGGCATGTAAAGCCCGATCTTATTGATGTGGATCTTGTAAGAGGTAAGACATGGTCTCCTCAACAGGAGATGTAATTTTATTCAATAGATATTTGCTTCACTTTCATGTTTTTTAATGTTCCCTTATTTAGCGGGTAGATTTTCTTCATGGGGTGAAACTGGCTATTGGGAAGGAGAGGGGAGGGATTTTGGTCAGGTGCAAAGGATCAGGAAGGCCATAGGTTAAGTTGCAATTCCGAAAGATTTACCGCTCAGGCCCATCCACCAGAATCCTAGTGAATGTAACGGTCAATGCTAAATTGATGCTAGATAAGAATCAGCAGAATTCAAGAGACTCTTGTGGCAACATAATGATTCTAGGCTGATGACTCACTTAACTCCATCATCCAGCTCTTCTGCAGATTTTCGGTAATAGGAAACTGCTACCTATTATATTATATTATTATTTACAGGTAGTCATCGACTTACAACAGTTCATTTAGTGACCATTCAGAGTTTCAGTTGAACAGCCACTGAAGGGAGTGACCATAAGTAACTGAAAAAAAGTGACTTATGACCATTTTTCACGCTTATGACCATTGCAGTATTCCTCATAGTCGGGTATCAAAATTTGGACCCTTAGCAACGGACTCTTTTTTTATGATGGGATCATGTGATCCCCTTTTTTTGTGACCTTCTGAGAAGCAAAGTTAACGGAGGAAGCCCGATTCACTTAACAACTGTGTGACTAACTTATCAACTGCAGTGATTCACTTAAGTTCTGTGGCATGAAAGGTCGTAAAATAGGGCAAAATTCATTTAGCCAGCATTTCCCTTAGAAACAAAAATATGGTCATAAGTTGAGGACTACCCGTATTTATTAATATATTTATAATTTTTTTAATAAAAAATATGTTGGTATGTAACCAGGTCATTGATTCTGCTTCTCTTTAGGGTCGGCCTTTGCAAAAGCAAAACCAGAAAGTCCCTGGACCTCCCTTACCAGAAAGGGAATTGTTAGAGTTGTTTTCTTTCCATTTTTCTTCAACTGGTGGCTACAAGTGACATCAAAAGTTATATTTTTGTGGCTTCTTTTCCTTTATCTTCTTCAAGGTACGTGTGGATGAGAACTTCTGCCTAACAGATGATGGGTTTAAAAAAATAACAGCGCTACTTTGCATGTCTAGCCTTTGAAGAAACAAGTGTCCATAACATTAAAATATTTAATATATTAAATATATTAATAAATAACAAATATATTTATGAAATTAAAAATTAATTTAATGTCTGTATTAACTATGCAATATTTAATGTTGATATGATCTTGTAGTGTAATAAGATGATGTACGTTTTTAGAACATTAACAGTATAAACAAGAAGCTTGGCAGGGTAATAATAATAATAATAACAGTCCCGACTTCACAATTGTTGACAGTGGCTGCCATCATACTCTTCTTCACGATACAAAGCCCGCACAACATACCTCTGACGGAAGTCATCGGTCCAGCATGGCTCATGCTGCTCCTTGGAACAGTGCACTGCCAGATTGTCTCTACAAGGACCCCCAAATCTTCTACAAACACCGGCGGAAGAAGGAGGAGGTATCTTTGTGGTGGGACTGGGCTGGGTTTGTGTAGGTCTTTGGTTTGGTTGGAACATGAATCCTAAACCCTAAAAGGTTATCAAAGGCACAGGTAGTTCTCGACTTTGTTCAAAGTTACAACAACGACACTGAAAAAAGTGACTTAAGGCTGTTTTTCACACGTAATGATGCAGCATCTCCATGGTCATCACAATTCGGACTCTTGGCAGCCGACTCGTATTTATGACCGATACAGCATCCCACGGCGTCATGCGATTCCCTTCCCTTCTTATTCAAAGGGACGATTCTATCACTTGAAGAAAGAGAGAGAGAGGGGTGGGTGGGTGGGGGTGGGTGGTCTGTCAGTCAGGTGGTCTGCTTGGGCTGTCTGGAGGTGGCTGATGAGGAAGAGGAGGAACAGCTGGGTCCAGTGCCTGACATGTGAATGCACAGAAGGCAGAGAAGAGGAGAGCAGTGGAAATGTATGGGCCGGTCCTTGGGACAGAAGAGCCACCGCTGCTAACGGACCCCCACCCTAGCTCTGGGGATAAAAGGCAGGGGGCGGAGATGAATAGATGTGGCAGACAAGTATTTATCTTCTGGCCAGACGGCCTTGTTAGCCTGCATTGAGAGGGAAACTTTTTGCCAGGGCTGTTGGCACTCCAAATAAGGACATCTTTTGATTTCACTTTTGAGGATTGGTCGTATTTGGGGAGCTGGGTGAGAACAACCAAAGAGTAAACTCTGTTCCATGGTGTGCTGCTAGCAAATTACCTTTACAAAAATGCCTCTGTTTTCAATTTCAAGGAAATTAAGGAAAGCAGCACACTTGGAAGTGCATCGGGAAGGGGATGGCTCTAGCACAACCGATAACACCCAGGAAGGAACGGTCCAGAGTTACGGCACTGGCACCTCTTCTAGTCTTGGCGCTGTCTTCAAGGAGCTCTGGCACGCGACTTTCTTTTTATCAGGGTTGGTATATTTTATTCAGGCCTTGGTTTGCTTTTCTACCCTGCTGAACTTTTTATTTCTTATTAAACGGGAAAATTCTTAAAATGTGAAAAGTGTAGGAAAAGGAGAGGCAGAGTCAAGAGAGGAAACAGCTTGGCATCTCTACGTAGCCACAAATGTAGCCGCAGGAACGACTGTTCCTTTTCTCTAACCTCATCCTATTCAGGTGTTTGAGGCCCCGTGACTTTGTTTTCCATACTTCACTTGGAGGAGAAAATGGAGGCAACCGATTCTGGAAGTCCATGAAAAAACTTAAGATTCTGTTCTAAACCTGCTAATTAGTTTTCAGCTAAGTTTCTTATTTTGGCTCTGGTGCATTTGCTGTTAAATTGGGGTCAGGCCTTTCTACTTTTTCGGTCTCCGTTCATTCCAGCAAGCAATAAAGACAGCTTGATCTAGTGGTTACGGCATCAGGCTAGGAAGCAGGAGACTGTGAGTTCTAGTCCCGCCTTAGCCATGAAAGCCAGCTGGGTGACTTTGGGCCAATCACCAGGAGACTGTGAGTTCTAGTCCCGCCTTAGCCATGAAAGCCAGCTGGGTGTGTTTGGGCCAATTACCAGGAGGCTGTGAGTTCTAGTCCCACTTTAGGCATGAAAGCTGCCTGGGTGACTTTGGACCAATCACCTGGAGACTGTGAGTTCTAGTCCTGCCTTAGTCATGAAAGCCAGCTGGGTGACTTTGGGCCAATCACCAGGAGACCGTGAGTTCTAG
>JAEANM010010571.1:3739-15728 GCA_017656035.1 Myanophis thanlyinensis
CTTAATCAGAGATAAATTAAATTAGGCAGTCATGCATACCGCAGCATATTAGCATTCAGTAGTTATTAAACACACTTTCTGCAATCAGTTGCACAAGGGGGGAGTTGTGAGCAAATAGGAGATAACGACCCTCGGTAAATAAAAGTTTACTAGGGAAGCCTTCCTACCCCCTGCTCTTTGTATGCAGTACGTTGCAGGGCCCGTGTTAGTTACACTGCTGACACCAAATGAGCTTCTTGGGTTCTCTTGCATAGGCAAAGGCACAGCGGACAGGATGAATAAGTGCTGAGAGGAGAAGGATTCAGTGGGCTTTGAAAGTGGATAGATGAGCCTTACTCCCAACCTGGAGGAAGAGGAGGTGGGCACTGTCCTGGTTATGGAGGTGTAAGTGTCAAATCTAAAGGGGAGGGGAGCATGGAGTGGAGAGGAGAGGAGAGGAGAGAAGAAGAGAGAAGAAAAGGGTAGAGTAGAAAAGAAAATAGAGTAGAGAACAGAACAGAATAGAATACAGAGAAAATAATAGAACTAACAGAGCAGAACAGGATACAATACAACACAATACAATACAGAGAAAATAATAGAACAGAACAGAACACAATACAATACAATACAGAGAAAATAATAGAACAAAACAGGATAAAATACAATACAATACAACACAACAAAACACAACACAACACAATACAATACAGAGAAAATAATAGAACTGAACAGAACAGGATAGAATACAATATTATACAGAGAAAATAACAGGACAGAATAGAATAGAATAGAATAGAATAGAATAGAATAGAATAGAATATTCTACTTCCTTGCAAAGCTACATTAACAGAATTTTGCACATCTAAAAATAACAATTCTCCCACCTTTAGAGCTGATGAGGCTCTTGATCTTCCCATTGTGCAACAAATTCTTGGAAACCAAGGAAGAATCAAGCTTGACCAATAGTGGGTGAATCTCTTTAAATACCCTTGAGATGCTGGAGGTTGGGTTGTTTTTTTTTCCAGATTTCTCCCTGAAGCCCTTTATGAGATGAGCAAGTCAACTGACTCATAAAGTTTGTTCCATTCCATTCTCTTCCACTAGCCTACTCTGACCCGCTAAAAATTACACACATTCAGAGTGTGTTGGGTGTCGTGTTCTCAGATAAGAGTAGAGAATTGGGAAGATGAAATGAAGACAGGAGAAAAAAATGAAAGAGGAATTATCAAATCCCTCGATGATCCGATATTCGGACCGGAATTAAACAAGCCTGAATAATGTTTGAACAATAACAGCATGGCAGGAATTTGGAGGGCCCTTGAAAAAGATTTACTTTCTCTGCTGAAATTAATTGTGAATACAAATATCTGCCTGGCAATACCTTTAGGCCTCTCAGACGGCTGGCCTGATCACCACAAATGCTGATGGAGGGAGAATGATCCCCTTCCTGCTCAGTTAAAAAGGACCTTTTGCTAGAATGAGATATAGCATCACTCATTTCTTTCTGACAGCAAAATACATCAGCAAGATGCTGGCAGCTTGCCTTGTTCACTCATCCATCTCGTAGAAACTTATCAAGGCTGCACCCGGAGACGATGCGAATTTTTTTTTACACATGACCCAAACTCTTTGGAAGACATCTGACGCTCTCTTAGGCCTCTTACGCGTTTAAAACTCAGCGTAAGATGACAAGAACACGGAGATGCCCACCGAGCAAACTGCTTTGGGTAGTCTTAAATTTGTTTTGAGCCACGGGTACAATCGTTGGGGGAAAAAAATGTAAGCGCCTGCGGACAGCTATGGCAGCCTGCGTTGAAATGCAACGCTTTGACATGATTAATGAAGAGCAAGGCATGCAACACATTTCTATTGACGCAGGGTTTAGACGATTGCAAAGAAAGTGATATTCCCCACATCCGCTTGCTTCCTGTCACATTCAGCCCTTCCCCATTGCAGAAAATATTGATGTCCCTTGCGGTGATTGAAGAACAGGGGAGCGTTGCATGCTTTGACCCTAATGCAAGGTTACGCCAGCTAGGAAATATTAAGAATGCGTAACTTCCTTTTCTAAACCACACAGAACATCCGCGCAACACAAAAAATTGCATGCGAAGAATATCCACAGTCAGCTGGAGGATAATGGAGATGGTGACAGAGGTGCAGTTAATTCCCTTCTTCACCATCATTATTTAACAACCCCATAATCCCTTGCAGGGTGCAGTCTGGGCAACTGAATGGAGCTAGCAGTGTTTACTGACCAGATGCCCTTCCTGTTGCCAAGGCAAAGTTACATTCAGCAGATATATTCTCATTGTACCCATAGCGAGAAATATCTGCCTCTACCTAGGATTGAACGTGGTAAGAAAGGCCCGACAATGCCTATACCACCTCAGATGACTGAAAGACTTCAGACTGCCCCCAACAGCGCTCTGAAACTTCTACTCCTGCACAGTAGAAAGCATCCTGATGGGAAACACCACTACGTGGTTCAGGAACAGCACCATACAGGACAGGAAAGCTCTACAGAGGGTGGGGCACATAGCAGAGCGCATCATCCACACCAAGCTCCCTGAACTGCACTCCATCTACAACAGACGATGCCAAACTGCAGCCAGGAAAATAATGAAGACCCCCAGCCACCCCAACAACAGACTGTTCACCATGATGCAGTCAGGAAGGCCCTCCGCTCCCTGAAAGACAACAGAGAGAGACTAAGGAGGAGCTACTTTCTACAGGCAATACGGACCCTAAACCAAACCACAACAATCCCAGGACTATAAAGTATTCCTATAACCTCTCTCAACCACTCCCTAATTTGTTCTCCCTCCCTGTCTATATTATTATCTTGCCCTACTACCTACAGTCATGAGTGGTTGCATACACATTTCACTGCATTTCATACCATGTATGACTGTGCATGTGATGAATAAAATTTGATTTGATTTGATTTGAACTCACAGCCTCCTGCTTGTGATGTGAATGCTTCACCTCTAGGCCACCACACTACTCTCTGCACTAAAATCTCTTTCCTGTACTCCCAGTGTTCCAGTATTTGAGGGGCTATCACAAAGATGAGGAGGACAACTTATTTTCCAAAGAACGAGAAAGCAAGACAAGAAACAACAGATGGAGACTAATGAAGGAACCTAGAAGTAAGGAGAAATTTCCTGACAGTGACAACAATCAACCAGTGGAACAGCTTGCCACCAGAAGTTGTAGGTGTGCCATCATGGGAGGTGTTCAAGAAGAGGCTGGACAACCATTAGACTCTCCCAAGGGACTCGGGGCGGTTTACAGCAAGTAAAAAATATAGGCAAAAATTTAAAAACCGATATAAAACAATTAAATTGGCTGATATTTAAAAATACTATTAAAAGTTATTAAAATTAATTATAAAATTTTACAACCAAAAATTAAAATACCCCGAGGTGTCAGGCCAGGCCAGCTAGCTGGAAGAGATGGGTTTTCAACGCACATCGGAAAGCTCGGAGGTCAGTAATGGTCCGAATCTCAGGGGGGAGTTCATTCCATAGGGAGGGCGCAGCCATAGAGAAGGCCCGGACCCTCGGGGTTGTCAGACGACATCGTCCGGAAGGTGGCACCCCGAGGAGGCCTGCCCTGTGGGAGCGCACCGGTCGGTTGGAGGCTTCATCTTCCCCATGATTCCAATTATGGCAATGTTACTTCTCCTTCCCAGGAAAGCTGGCTCGTCATACGGAGGAATAACATTGCCACATGTGGAACCAACTAGACCTTGTAACATTACAGAAGGAAGGTATATTCTGCTCCCTTTTGACTTGTGGGCTGGTTCGGATGGGCTAGATCAGAATTACACAAGACAGGAGTGTTGAAATGCCAGAAGTCCCACTCTATTCAAGCTTGGTATGACTGTCACGTACGTTGCCTTCAACTGTGCTCTAACGAACTCTGGCTATAATCTAACCCATGAAACAGGCTTGTAAGCTTCAGATACTATTCCCTTTGATCTTGGACTGAATGTAAAAACTCTACTTCTGCTTGCCGGATTTATGATCTTGTAATTGCCAAGTAACTGACTCCAATCTAAGCGGGTCAAACACCTCTTGTACCTTATGAAGACTTCTAAACAGAAGTCAAATGTACTCACCTGTTCCCTTCCACAAAGCTTGCAGTGAATAAGAAAGTGCCGCAACAGCTTTGATTCACAAGCAAAACTCTTTATCTTCCCAAAAATGAGAGGGAGAAGAAAGCTTTTGGTTGGCCACCATTCTGAGGAGGCTTCCATTTAACTATATGTTTCAGGGAAATGTCTACAGGTAATGTCAGTGTATGAGAGTTCATGACTTGTAAGAGACATGGTAACAAGACCAGCCAATGAAGAGACATGGCAACTAAGTCAGCCAATGAGGGCTGTTTGGAAACTGAAACAGTATATTTACTGGAGACAGCTAGGAGCCTGGGCGTGGCTTAGATTAACTGCCCTGTACAACAGGAGAGTTCTCTATTTGGCAAGTGCTAAGCTCTGAAACTGAAACTGAAACTCTTAACTCCTCTCCTCTGCTTGTGTTTGTGTTTGTGTTTGCTTGTATTTGCTACCACATTGGAAAAACCTGCTTGGGTATTGTATACTTACTTCATGTGTTATATTATATATAAAGAGAAGTTAAGGAATCCTGCTGAATCAGTTACTTGTGTGTGCTTTCTGGATGTGATTGCTGTTGCAAACTCTGACAGATTGTCCTTGACGTACGTCCACAAATGAGGCCGACATTTCTGTGGCTACACGAGACAGTTGTTACTGAGTTTTGCTCCATTTTACAACCTTTCTGGCCACCATTGTGAGATGAATCCCTGCAGTTGTTAAGTTAGTAAACCAGTTGTGGCTTTGCTTGTCAGGTCGCATAATGGGGTCACGTAACCCTGGGATGCCACAACCGTCATAAATACGAGCCAATTACCAAGCGTCTGAATTTTGATCACGTGACCACAAGGATGCTGCAATGGTCATAAGTGGGAAAAACAGTCATAAGTCTCTTTTTTCATGCCATTGTAACTTTGAACAGTTACTAAACAGAACGGCGGTGAGTCAAGGGCTGCCTTTATTTATTTTGCTTACCATGATCAAAATTCGGATGTTTGGCCACTGACATGTACTTAAAACAGTTGCGGCATCTAGGGGTCGTGGGGTCCCCAACTGTCCCAGCTGTCTTCCGATCAGCAAAATTAATGGGGGAAGCTGGGATTCACTCAGCGTCCACGTGCATCACTTAATAACTGCAGCGATTTGCTTGGTGAAAAGGTCACAAAATTGAGGTGATTCCCTTAACAACTGCCTGGCCTTAACAAAGGAAATTGTGACCCATAAGCTGAGCATACCTGTACCGCATTTCTGTTTTTAATCCAAGTGTGAGGAAAGCTATAGCTTGCACGAAGTCTTCCAGCAGTGGTGGAATTCAATTTTTTTTACTACTGGTTCTGTGGGTGTGGCTTGTGGGTGTGGCTGTGGGGGTCATGTGACTGGGTGGGCAGTTTCTGTAAGCAGGGTAATAAAGATTAAGCTAGAAACAACACCAGGATGTTTCTTTCCTGCCTTCCTTACAGGATTAATCCTGTAAAAAGTGGAAAAAAACAAAAGGAGATTTCTTCTAACAACCGGTTTTCCGAATGGCTTAGAAAATTTACTACTGGTTCTAGCAAACCTGCTCGAAACGGCTGAATTTCACCTCTGGCTTTCAGATGTCTTAAGAGCAGCTACACCAGCTGTTAACTTCTGGGACCAACCGAAGCTCAGAAGGTCACTGCAAAAACATGTTCTGCATCTGTCTCAAGGCAGCTGGAATGGATCCCAGGAAAAATCAGCACCCTGGAATGGTGTTCGATTATTTATGGAGCAGGCAAGAATGATCTAATAGACAAAGAATCTTTAGAAGACGTCAGATGGCTGAGGACCTGGCCAGAGAAAGGACATCTCAAACCATCTATGGAGATTCTCAATTTTCCAGGTCATGGCAGTCCCAAAGGTGCTTTTTTCCAAACTTAATCTTGAGGGTGTTGTTGTTTTTTTCCTCCTTTGAAAACGTTACACTTTTTTTCTTTCAGCACCTCAGCCAGAGTGAATTCCGACATGTTAAATAATTTAATTAAGAACTTTTTCCTTCCTTTTTTTGTTGTATGCTATTTTGTTGCTGCTATTATGATTAGGCTTGAAGGTATGTTTCTGTTTTCCTTCATTTCGTTTTTTTTTTAACCGTTTTGTATTTTATTTTCTATGACAAAGCAATACATTTAAAGTGAAAGCAAACCATGTCACACTTCTCATCCAAGAAGATTTTCTGAACTGGAGAAATTTCTTGGATGAGAAGCGAAATGTTTTCAAAGGGAATAAAAACCCTGGAAATTCTAGTTGCCTTTTGGGGAAAGGAAAAAAACAAACAAACATCTTTTGGGTATCTCATGGAAAGTTGTACACTAAGAAATGAGACAGTGTGTTGTCACACACGTCAACTAATAACCTATGCCAGTGGTGGCGAACCTATGGAACATGTGCCAGAACAGCACGCCAAACCGTCCCACCAGCTTTCTGGCACGGCAAACCATCCCGCGTGCCCTGCGCAGCCCCGCTGGCTTGGCAGCCCATTCTTGTGTTCCAGCACGCGCAGCCCCAAGTCCATTTCTGCACTCCGTTGTGCACTAGTGAGCTGGCTTTTGCCGCGTGGGAGCCCCGAAACCTGAAAGCACAGTGTCCCAGTGCACACGTGTGCTCCGAGAGCCGAATGTCTGCTTTCCAATATGTGCATGCACAGCAGCCAGCTGTTCGTCATGCGTGCATGCGCGCCACGCTGGGACGCTGTGCTTCTGGGTTTTGGTGCTCCCGCACAGCAAAAGCCAACTGGCTAGCGCGTGACGGAGCACAAGAACTGGCTGCGGGGGCTGCGCGCAAGGAGTGTGAGAACGGGCTCACGGGACGGTTTGGCGTGCCTTTATATTTGAATTTCTCAGCCGCCACTCTCCCGAGGGACTCGGGGCAGTGTACAATCATCTAAAAATTAGACTTAAAATATAAAAATAAACTTAAAATATAAATTAAATGGTTAACAATTAAAATTATAAAAAAATTAAAATTTAAAATTTTTTAAAAACCCAATCAACCCCAAAATTCATGTTCGGCCGGATCGGCCTGTTGGAACAAATGGGTCTTTAATGCACACTGGAAGGTCCACTGGTCTGCAATGGTCCGGATCTCTGGGGGCAGTTCGTTCCAAAGGGAGGGTGCCCCCACAGAGAAGGCTCAAACCCTCAGAGCTGCCAGACAACAACATCCAGGCAACAGAATCCCAAGGAGGCCCGCCCTGTGGGAACGTACTGGCCGGTGGGAGGCTGATGGTGGCAACAGGCGGTCCCGTAAGTACCTGGATTCCAGCACTAAAGACGGCACCTGATGACGTAAAAGGTTTGCCACCACTGGCCTATGCATAACAATTTGGGAAGAGCTTTGTTGATGCTTTAGGTTCCTTCCATTAGTTCCTCGTATTTTATTCACATGTGGTACGGCACTGAAACCACAGGAGTGAGACAAGATCAGGATCCCGAAAGGTCTTGACAAAGTTTGAACAATGGGGCCCTATCCAACCAAATGAATTTCAATGTGGAGAAAGGCAAGGTTTTATACAAAAGGTATAAGTACAGACTGGGTAAGATAGACGTGGCTCAAAACCAGTAACCGTGAGATGGATCTTGGAGTCCTAGTGGATGATCCCTTGAATATGAGCCAGCTGTGTGTGGCGGCAGACAAAAAAGCTAATACTGTATTATCCTTAGGTGGTATAAACAGAGGCATAGAGTCAAGATCACATGAAATATTAGTGGTGCTTTGTAAAACCCTAGTAAGACCACTGTAGGAATACTGCAACCAATTTTAGTCACCATAGTACAAAAAAAAAAGAGACTTGAGACTTTGGAAAAAGTTCATTGCAGAGCAACTAAGAGGATCAAAGGCCTGGAGAGACAAATATATGAAGAACGGCTGCAGGGTTTGGGTTTGGCTAGTCTAAAGAAAAGAAGAGTTAGAGGTGACGAGATAGCAGTATTCCAATATTTGAGGGGCTGCCCCAAAGAAGAGGGGGTCAGATTATTCTACAAAACACCTGAAGGCAGGACAAGAAACAATGGTTGGAAACTAATCAAAGAGAGAAGCAACCTGGAATTAAGGAGAAACTTCCTGACAGCAAAGACAATTAACCAGTGGAACAGCTGGCCACCAGAAGTTGTGGGTCCTCCATCCCTGGAGGTTTTTAAGAGGACACTAGACAGTCACTTATCTGAAATGGTATACAGCCATGATGGCGAACCTATGGCATGGGTGCCACAGGTGGCACGCAGAGCCTTCTTGCTGGGCACTCAAGCTGTCAGCCAACTTACCTCCAGCTGAGCATGCACGTGCAATTGCACATGCATGCATGCGTGATTGCAGAGACCCAGCTGGTCTTCAGGTGTCCATTGTACGTGCACGTGATTGCAGCAGGAAATCCAGCTGGTCTTTGCAGCTCTCCTGCGCATGCACACGTGACTGCTCATGTGTGCATGAGTGCCTGCATGCAGCACGCATGCATTGCACGTGCAAAAGCTGCATACATGTACAGATGGTGCAGTTGCACATGCAGCGCATGTGGAGGAGGCACACGCAAAGCACATACTTTTCAGCACTCGGTAAGTAAAAGGTTCGCTACCACTGGTATAGAATCTCCTGCCTGAGCAAGGGGTTGGACTAGAAGACCTCCAAGGTCCCTTCCAACTCTCTAATCCCAATTCTAATTCTATTCGATTTCTTCTCAACAATTAAACTGTCGGGGGTCATGCAGTATCTATTTCTTTCATTTCCTAGGCCTTAATCCATTTCCTTGACTGAGATTTTCTTAATTGGGAGAATAAAAGGATGTCCTTGCTGCATGGAGAACGAGCATTAAAGAAGGAACAACTGTAAAGACCTTGGTGCTTTCTGATCTTGGCGCTTTGTTTGCAAATATAGCTCATTTCCCAACTAGGTAGAGAAAAGCAGCAGGGATCCTGAATACATCTTTAAGGTTTCACGATCCCTTTTTTTTTTTTTTTGGGAATTACATACAGGTAGTCTTTGATTTATGGCAGCAATTGAGTCTAAAATTTCTGTTGCTAAGTGAGGCACTTGTTAAGTAAGTTTTGCCCCATTTTTTGACTTTTCTTGCCTGAGTTGTTAAATGAATTACGGCCGTTAATAAGGAATGCTGTTAAGAAAAAAAGAGGCGGCAACTATAATTTAGCGTTGCAAGTATGACTGATTATGCGCTGATTCAAAGCAGGCATTTAAGTGCTAAGGGTTCCCAGAAAATTTGTCCATTCTGTTTTTTGCAGGCAAGGAGGTAGCTTTAACCCCATTTCGGTCTCACATCATTCGTAAACATGCAAGTTTTTGTCAGATGTTGTCTAAAGAAAGTGTTATAATGAATTTCCTAACAAACATGCAACTTTAACATCAGAAAATGCGTTGCTTCTTCTTTAGCACTTTTTGGATACATCCCAAAATTGATTTTTAACACTTTTGAGGGTTTCCAGACTCATAGACCAGATTGATTCTCATTCTCCATGGTTGCATATCAAATTTTCCCTAGATTTACATCTGTACTGTGTGCGTGTGTGTGTGGTGTGGTTAATTGAGCCTGGGAATACAAGGAGCCATCTGTGTCATCTCCTTAACATGTTTTCTTGCCTGGTTTAGGAAGCTGTTTTGAAAATCTATGGTATTTTAGAGCAAATATTAGATTTGCAGGAAAAGGATTGGGTGGTGGAGCCAAGAGAGTAATCAGTCTAGAGTTTCTACATGGTCACAAAAGAACTAAGTTCAACCATCCTTGAATTCCACAAATTCTTATTTAGCAACAAAATAGTGCTGTTAGTTGACTAAATTCCCATGCATAGATATGACCTATAAACCAGCTTAATTGGAATTTAACATGTGGCTCTCTTCTTCTGCCCTTGATGTATCTGTTTAATGTTTTCCTTAGCTTAAAAGGACAGAAATCCATGTGGCCATAGTGACACTTTCCCCAATAGTAATCCTTTGTATCTTTAGCAACCAATTAATCTTAAGTAAATTAAATTAAACCAAAGAAACTCTGCCCTTCTTGGGGGACTAGAAATGAATATAAAATTGGTGGTTTCCAAAATTTACATACAGACCCTAAGGTCCACATTCCGCAGCAAAAGAGAATACGGGAAGCCCTGGACTAGTCCTGTATAACCACAACTGATCACATAACCTCAGGACACTGTCATAAGTATGAACCAGTTGCCAAACATCCAAATTTTGATTCTGTGGACCATGGAAATGCAATGGTTGTAAAGTGTGAAAAATGGTCATAAGTCAGAATAACAGAGTTGGAAGGGACCTTGTAGGTCATCTAGTCCAACCCGCCCTTCACCCAAGCAGGAGACCATACAACATCTCTGACTGATGGCTGTCCAGTCTCTTCTTGAAATCTTCCAGTGATGAAACTCCCACAACTTCCGAAGGCAACTTCTGTTCCATCGGTTGATGGTTCTCATCATCAGGAAATCCCTCCTTATTTCCAGGTTGAATCTCTCCTTGGTCAGTTTCCATCCATGATTCCTTGTCTGGCCTTCAGGTGCCTTGGAAAATAGCTGTTAGTGTTCCAGCTAAACTCCTCATTTCCATTCAGCACTCAGAGACAAAGTCCTTCCAAGTAAGAATTTATTGAAGAAGTCATACTGGCACATCTGGGGAAAACCCGAATCTGAACTTCCAAATTTTCCCACCACCCAAGTAAAATTCACCATCCATCCCCTTCCCCCGTCATACCATCATGTTGCACAATCCAGCAAGGTTGAAAGAGAAACCATTTCTTTGGTCCACCCCTTCCAGGTGCCGGTTGACCCAGCCTTGACATTCTCCAAGAATGTTATTTAGACTTCCAACTACTCTCTAACAGATTACCCCTCCCAAATTCCCAGGCACAAACACTGGCAGCAAAGAAGCTTCTGCAAATAATATGGCTTCCAAAGCTGACAATAGTTTGACCCCCTCCTCTCTGTGGCAGCCCCTCAAGTATTGGAAGACTTCTCTTCACTAGACTAGCCAGGCCCAGTTCCTGCTACCCCCATTCCTTTTTCAGTGCTGTTGTAACTTTGAACGGTCACTAAAAGAATGGCCATAAGTCAAGGACTACCCAGATTCCATTATCACGCCATCGTTTCAAGAAAGAGAGCCATTCTTACTCCTTTCTTTTAAGAAAGAGAAATAAAGAGCTACCCCTCTTCCAGGTACACCTTCCCATTTTTGCAGAGCTCGGCTGCTCGCTCGCTCGCATCCGAGCCAAAGAGCAAACGTTCTCGGGGAAAAAGCCAGGGCATTCTTGTCAACTCTCCACATCCTGCTGAAAAATGCATCGCCTCAGCTTTATATTCAGGTGCTGTTGGCTTTAAATCCGCTTTTGATCTGATACCTAGAGACAGGCCTCAGAGGAAACTGGAGCAATCTCTGGGGTCAACTGTCTAAAGCAATTCTTAGCCAGGGAAGAATGTGACAGGGGGATGTTCTGCGCCTTTTGTTGTTTCGTTCTTCTCTACGTGCCCTGGTTAAGAGCCTCTCTGATCCACGTTATCCCCTCAAGCTTGCTGGTAGACCCCTCACCAGCCTGGAAACGTAGCTTTCCTTTGTGTCTTCTCTGCTGTGCAGACACTCTTCTGAAAATCTGAAGAGTTTCCCCTGCCACAGGTAGTCCCTCAACTTACTTGTTTCAAAGTTACACCAGCACTGAAAAAACCCCGATGTCGGGGTTCCACCCATAGCAAGCAAAACTCTGAGACAGAGAGATTCCTCAAAGAATAGTCTTGTTGGAGATTGATTGATTAATTGATTGATTGATTGATTGATTGATTTTTATACCGCCCCCTCTCCTGAAGGACTTGGGGCAGTGCACAGCCAGGTAAAAACATACAAGTAAACAATTTAAAAACCCAATTAAAATTAATTAAA
>JAEANM010010572.1:0-15727 GCA_017656035.1 Myanophis thanlyinensis
AAAGAAAGAAAGAAAGAAAGAACTTTCTTCATATTTTGGATCTTGGCCAGTATTTATATTGCTTGCTTGTTTTACTTGTGTGATTCTATGTAATTCAAATTGAAGGCTATTGATCTCTTATGTTTTAATTGGTCTTTGATTTTAAAAGCATCATAAAATTCCTAAGTAGTTATTTCACTAGTAAATCCCTGTGCATTAAAATCAAATATAAGAGTTGCCGAGTGTCAGGCACCATATAAATTTAAGAAATTATTATTTTTCAGAAACAATGTCTGTTTCATCAAACCCTGTAAGTTTATATTATTTCTATTTTCTTCAATATTGAGGCTTAGCAGTCTTCTACAGTATATATCTATCAGACATACCATTACATTCAGTGGGGCTTATTCTCATGTATGCGGAGATAGGATTGCATCTTAAATTGCTAGTAAAAAAGCAAACAGAAAAAAATATTAGGTTTTAAGCTATTATCTTTGGATAAATGCAGAGCTTTTTTAAAAAGAAAACAATATGGCATTGACAATGTCACTTAGTGCATTGATTTGATCAATAGAATCATGGTTTGAAGTAAGTTGTTTTTATGTTCTTTCTTTGCCCAATTTTGCCTACTCCAACTGCATGTTAAGTACTATAATCCTAATATTTTTTTCCTTGAGTTCTCATTGCGCAACATGAATTTCCAGATCTTAAGTTATTGTAAAATTAGGATATGTCAGAAATCTCATCTTTCATTGCAAAATCCCTTTTTGTGGAAAGGAAATGCAATAGCAGATTCCTCACTTCAGACCTCTAAAGCTCTACATCTTAAAAGATCTTGGCTATTTTTTCAGCCAGTTACAAAATAGAATACATCAAATTCATCCAAAAATTACAAATATATTTACTTTACTTTGGAATGCCTCACATTTTAACCATTTCCTATTTCTTGTTCTGAGTATACTTTTAGGGCAAGCAATTGTAAACAACTTAGTATGGATATACTCAGGGATTTGGTTTTAAAGGGCAAGATCCTATTCAGAATATATGTGGGAATGCCACTAAGCAATGCAGGAATGCCATGATTCCAGTATGTTTTTTCCAGAGATCATTGCCAGGGACCTCGGAAAAGGGTATGGTTACTGTAGATTTTTTCAGAAGCTGCTCTCTGTGTGCGCCTACCCATGCTGCATTTATGTTTTGCCCTTCAAAACTGGTTTTATGTACAACCTTATTAGTTAGTTTCTGATAAGACTGGAGTCTAGCTTTCAGCAATCATTATCTACCCTGTTGCATTATGCATTTCTCAGATTCCAAGCAACATATTCCAGCCCTCCATTTTCTATAACATCACCTCAAATAAATTTGCTTGTGATGAACTTGGCAGAAAATTAATCCAGCTGACTGTGAAGGATTTCTCATCTTTAAATATTTGCTTTCCCTTACCAGCTCGCTCCCTTCTATGACATTTCAATTAGTGGCCATTCAAATACTTTCTGACTTCAGAAGGTCATTTTTGTTTTGCTCTTAACTGGATTTTGCATCTTTAAAATCACTACTGTGTTTTTTCCCCTCTCATTTCTTACATATTTATTGGTTTTATACAGTAGAAGTTTAATCTTGCTGTAACCTATTAAAATATTATTAAAGATTCCCTGATCAAGGCTGTAGCTTTGTTTGCCTGAAAAAAAAAGTTATTTACTATTTTCCTTTATCCTAGGTTGATCATCTGAAATCAAAGTCTAGGTTTATAATGAGAAATATTTTTTGCAATACTTAAAATAGGCTTCTGTTAGATTACAATATAATAATTAGATCAGCCCCCAGTCTAAATTTCAGAAAATGATTGTACAATGGAAAAAGGAAATCTATGGAAGCACTTTTTTTTCATCATTCAGAATTTGTAGGTCTTTTATATCTTTTCTTATTACAGTTGGCATTTGGATCTTTGCCTGATGTAACTAAGTTTTTTTTACCCTTTTTAAAAATGGATTCAAATAGGAGGAGAGAAGTAATTATTTTGAATTTTTACAAATCTCCTGTTCTTTCTCCCCAAAAGGTTTTTGTGATTATAGCAGCTGAAGCCTCTATCTTTCCTCTGTGGGGTGCCAATAGAGAATGAGGGTTTTTTTTGTCATGGAACCATTTAGAATTATATATTGCCTCAAAATAGCAGCCAAATTTCAATGAGTACAAATGGGATTTTTTTTCCCTATCTGGCTTTGCCTTATTTTAATGGCTTTAGGTAACTGTGTTACCCTTTTGTTACTGCTACCTAATCTGTCAAACAGGGAATTTCCTATGGCCTGATGAAAAATCGTGCCATGTACTTATGTATGATTGGTTTTCTTAAAATCCCTCCCACCCTGAAGGACAGCCTAATTTCCTTTCTTGATGATGATGGATCTGTGTATTATCTTAAACTTCCACTGAAAATCTTTAATCAAGGTGCATCCTGAAGAAGTGGTTTGATGATGAAGGATATCAAAAGCTTGTGGGTATTTTGTGTCTATTAGGCTGACATAAACAGATCTATTGGCAATTACTATTGTCTGTCCAATGTGCCTGTTTTAGCAATAATTGTGGTTTTGCCTGTAATGATAACTTTCAAGATTTTTCTTTCACAAAGTACAGGACCGTGGGGAAAAACAATATTGGTTCACAGGGACTGCGATAATGCTGCAGCTCAATCCAGAAGCAGTAAATCAAATGTTGGAGGCAATGATCTGTTTAAAAAACATTGTGCATTCATGTAATATATGGCAAGGGAGACTATATATCGAACAGATGATCGAAACTGAATGAGTATCTCTGCAAAGCTAGATCATGAGAAACAGTAATTCTGAGTACTGTAATTGGGGACAACATTCATTGAGACTCCTCAGTCACTTTCAAATATATATATTTAGGACTGAAGACCCAACATAACGGCACTGGTTGCAATTTCACCCAAATATATATCTCAAAGCCTAGACGAATGTAGTTAGAAGGTAGGGCACTCTTCTCCATTTTAAATCAGAATTGGAATCTAGTCTATAATTAGATTCTCCTTACTGGTGAAATACAAATAATCCTTAGATAATAAAAACAGGCCATTCCCTTGTAATTTGATTTTTTTTGCACCTTGGTATGTTCACCCATTCACCATTCACCCATGCAAATATGTCACTCTCCTTTTCTGCAGGTTCAAACATGGCAGCCACTGTTTTTCATTTTCCTAAACCACATGTTATATAACCTAGGAACAGCTTACAGTGAATTTTCTATATCAGGAGAGGATTGAATCACAATAGAAGCATCTTCTCATTCTTCCTTATCTGTCCATGCTTATGAGTTTCTCACTGCACCTGATAGATTAAATGGGCACTTGACCTAACGCAGCAGGCACTTACATTGTGTGCTTCTATTCAAAGATGATTCTCTTGGACTTTTCCATTATCCAACCAATTCATACATTTCAAACCCGATGACTAATCAAAAAGAAAAAGCAACAGATCAAACAGATTTCTGCACTAAATGTAGATGCGTGAAAGGGTGAGTAGTAGGGGAAAATTGTATCTAGTGTACAGATAGTAAGTTCTTTCAGCTTTGACTAATTTCCTATATGTGTTGTAGAAATCAGATGGTTCTGATTCTAATGATGTTTTCAGACAAAAGCTTGTAGTGCTGTCAAATAGTCTCATCCAATTATTCCAATTTCCTTACTGTGATAAACAAAAAGTGGGTGATGTATTCCAAAACATGAGTAGCGTGTATTACATGCAGAGCTATGACATCTTAGTAAAATTTCATAGGCAAGGCACAGCAAGCCAATTACATGTCTTCTCGGAAATATCTTTCATGTTCTTGTTCCAGGATCCCAAAAATTATGAGAATAGAAGTCTTTACCTATTTTGTCTGTTGAATGAGTGGCATACATATTATTTTAATTAAATATTCAAGACAGTTCATATGTTCAACCCATAATGCTCCGAGAGTAGTGACCATCAAAGCAACATTAATGCAAAGATCCAGATTCAAAGGGTAAAAATACATTAGAGTATGTATGAATACATGTATAGCAACTGTCTCGAGCACTTAAACCAAACATGCATTGTCTTGGGCTCACATGGCAGCTGCAGCTGTTATACCTCTAAATTGTATGATATTGTTTACATCATATGTACAAGTAGTCCCACAAGAAGCCTAATACATCTGTACAGAATACTGCAATATTTAAGAGTAGATTTGTTTACCAATTAAATTACATTTTCATCTAGGATATTAAAATAAGTGACTTTCCCCATATCAAAAATAATTGTCTAAATGTTATGCTTTGTCTAAGCTATATGTAAAAAGAATGGCAAAAATAATAAAATATTCAATTTCTAAACTAGTCTTCACAAATGTTTCTGTTTTCAGTGTTTGAGGATCAGATAGACAATAAATACAGTAGTAAGGAAACAAAAAGTGTATGGTTGCTACTTTTTTCTTAGTGGCACAACATTCTTATTTTTTACATTTTTCCTTTGATATTCATACACCTGTCAGTGAAGCAAGGGATTTCCAAGATTTTTTATGAATTAACATTCCTGCCTTACTAGACAGAGAGTCTTCTAGTAATCTCTATATATTAACTCTTTTTTTCCCCACCCTTACAATATTGTTCAAAAGGAGAATTGTTCAGAAATGCTTTCAGAGATTTCCTGGAATATCTAATAAAGCACTGGCTGTCTTAATAGGATTTCTTTGAAACCCTACGCCTCAAGTAGTAGTGAAAGTATTAATTTTGGTTAATCTTATTCAAGTTGGAGAAAGGGTGCGTTTACTTTGCCCAGGAATATATAAACATTTGTGTTATTTTTGTATAAGTCAAATTGTCATGAACTGTCACAGAAAAACATAATACATAGTTTGTATTAAATAACACTATATTCTATTAAACTATTATAGGGATTATTTGGAGTAAGGAGTAAATCAAAGAGAGCTTTTGATTACAGAACATGAAAATACACTGTGAATAACCTCTAGAATATAAGGGCATTTTTTCTAAGTTTGGTTTGAAAGACAAATTTGTTTTAGTTTCCTGTTGAAAACAGTCTACAAGTGCATCTTTTACTACTCTGATGTAAATTGTAAGTATGTTGTCCTGCAGAATTTTGTGCCCTCCCTTTTTGCGTGTCAGGTATCTCAATTGTTCTGCTGGATATAAGGGTGTCTGCAGGATATGATTAAAAAAAAGGCAAGATGGTGGCAATACCAATGTGATAGAATCTCCTATTTTTATATGTGAATCTTTGATCACATCAGCATGGCAGCCATATTGACTTTTTTGGTTATATCCTGTGGAGTCCTTTGGCTGGGTACATTGTTGTTAAGGAAAAAATAGTACATTGACTGTTCGTACTGACATTAACAAGACTCGAAGTAAGGACTTGAACAGTCCAAATTTTGGAAGTGATTTTGTGATGTTGGTTTTCTTTTCCTGTTGGCATAATGCTTAAACGTTATTAAAAAAATGTACATATCTGAAAGAAGGAAAAGCCGCCAAATGAACGTTGTTTCTTTTTATTAAAAATTATAATAAGGATTACTCAGCTTTGTTGTGTGGTTTGTTTTTCACAACTATGCAGCAAGACAATGAGAAAAACAATGTTGTTTATCTAAAAAGATAACACTAATAATCTAGAAAGTTAGCAGGAAAAAGCTGTGCATAAATATAGAAGTTTTACTGTTTTACATATGTATCTTGCATTGAGACTTGTGACATAAAGCCGTACTGTAAATGAGTTACTTTTTAAAGCAAGATAAAGACGTAGACAGTAGCTGGCACTGCTAATTGGGCAGCATGCCCTTCATATAAAGAACAACCGATGGATATCAGAGGGAAATGGTTATGTGAACAGAACAGCCCTAACCATCTGCTCCTAATTTTCTTCATTGCTTTCAAATCGGCAGGACAAAAACTGGAGATGATGAAAACAGGAATATGTGAGAAAAATAAAGGAATTTAAGATGGGGGCAACGGGGGGGGAGCACTATGCTTTTAATCTAAAGAAAATAAAATGTCCTAGTAATATTTTAAGGAAAAGGATGTGAAATATCTCTGGGACTGAGACTAAAGTTCCATGCTTAACTTACCTGGGGTTAGGTCCACTGAATGCAATAAAATGTACTTCAAAGCAAGCATGTGTAAATTATTTGCATACATCATTGGTTTTGATGTCAGTGATGCGATTCCGCAATTTTTCTGAAGTCAGTGGCAGTTTTCCTTTATTTTCTTTAGATGTTAATGTTAGATAAGCACATTCCCCCAGTGGGCTTCATGTCAATAATTTTGTAAAATTCAAAACTCGAACAGTCTCATGTTACTGAAAGCAGCAACCATCACCTTTGCAACATGTCTTTTGAAAAGAACATTAAGCATGTTAAATCTTCTTAAAAATAGTTTACAGTAGGAGATCTGCCACTGGTGGGTGAATGCAAAATAATGATAAATATCAATGCTTTTGTGGCACCTTTAGGACAAAATAATGTTTTTTTTTTAAATGTTTTCATTATGATAGATAAACCCAACTACAGTTCTTGATTATTTTCATCAATGTACTGTCCTTAAATTCAAAGCTTAGATTACATCTATTTTTATTTTTTCAAATTAGATAATATTTTTACCTCTCAATTATTTCAGTTTTGAAAGGGTGCAGCTGCATCTTATATTAATAGGTCAATAAAAATTGCTTTTATTGCTTACTCAATTTTTTTCTCAAAATACATCCAAAGATGAGAAACATGGAATGTTGAAATTGACAAACACCGGCAGTAAAAGCTTGTTTTTCATATCCTCTCCTTTACCAATTATGATCAGTCTTGTTTTCCAGGATTATATCCTTAAAAAATGCTTAACATGTTCAATTTTAGAATATGACATATACCATACTCTTATTAACAGACTGATTATTATTTAGTGAT
Organism: Myanophis thanlyinensis; assembly: GCA_017656035.1. NCBI lineage: Eukaryota > Metazoa > Chordata > Lepidosauria > Squamata > Homalopsidae > Myanophis > Myanophis thanlyinensis. The sequence continues at coordinate 6,925 of JAEANM010010572.1, forward strand.
GGAACATTAGCTTTGTATTCAGAAAGTACAGCTGCAGTCCCCTTGTGAATTTCACTGGTTGTAGCTCATGACAAAGAAAAACTCTGCTGGAGATCTTATAAAGATACATTCAGTCAGAATAAGTAGGTCAAACCTTGATGAATTTGGACTCTGCCCTTGAGTAAGGCAGCCCTCAATCCCAAAGTTCCTGTCCATTAAATAGGGATATATATTTCCTTTAGAGCCCAGGGCTATGAACATCAAGACCAGGACAAATTAAAATCTATACAATTTTAAACTAATTAAATGAATAGACTAGTCTGTATATGTTTAATAATATAAAAGAGTTCCAGAGTTAGGGGTGGGAGCCAAAACATGAATGGGTCAATAAAGGAAAGATTCAAGCCTGACCTACTTTTATTCTGGTGGACAGAGAAAATATGTATTGAATTTTTTTAAAAAAGGGTAAAAACTAACTCAACTAATATAAAAGAAGCAAAGAAAGCAAAATGCAAGAAAATAAACATTGAAGATTTTTTTAAAAAAGATACAAAGAAGTGGCTTCTGATATTCTTCATAGCAGTTATAAGTACCATTGAATGGGTTTTTTTTAAGGTATTCAAATATTAAAGATAATAGCTCTTATAAGATGCTAAGGAAATGTGTTCAATATTCCATTCAGGTGTCCCTGTGTAATGTGTTCTAGAAATCTTCCTCCTTTAGGGGCAATTTGTTCTACCTGACTTCAAAAGATAATATCAAATGACCTTCTCTCTTGCTCTTTTTATTTGCCGTTCAATTTTCATCGTTAAATAGCACTAACACTTTTTCTTAGGGTATTGTTGCAATAATCTCAAAAAGTCCTCTTTACAGTGTGTTCCATGAATAAGGGGAAATTTGTCTTAACTTTGCAAAATAAGCTGCAAAATCATGATGAGGGCAGTCTGAGTGGTCAAGAGATGCCAAAAGCTACAACTACTAACTAGGTTAATATCAATATATGTTATCTGATCAGTTTCAAAACTGTCCTTGTGCTGCTTTTAATGCACTGACCGTAATTCTTCCTGCACATATTTTGAAAATGTCTCAAACTTAAACCTATAAAAATAGTTTGATCGTAGCCAGGTTCCTCCTGGATTTTAAATACTACAAGCTGCTATATCAACATGAAATACTTAAAAGCTCAGGCGGAAAGTAAATTTACTATTTACCACATCCAGATGTGAAAAGTGAAGGTAAAGTGGTGTATTTTTTGATGTATTCATTGTGGATCTTTGGTCAGCTTTGCAGCTATTGCCATTCAGACATGTTGTGTCCTCAAATGAGAGACTTTTCTTTGTCCATGCTAACTGAGGACTTTGAGAGAGGATGGGAAAGGCAAGATTAGACGGAAAACGCTTCTCAGAATTAAACTTCAAAGGAATTTCTATTATCTATTGTCATTCTCAATATCAAATGCAAAAAAGTTATGTGTAATATATTTTGGTTTGATGGACTTTAGACATGATGGGTGATCTTTTTTTTTAGAGTCCACTAAATTGATAATTTATTAAAGTTTACCTAAAGATGTAATCCATTATATTAATTGTGTTAATAGTCAAAAGGTGACATAAATCAGTTTAACATGCTTCTCCTCTGACTAATCTGTTAAATTTCCTGTCACAGAAGTGCTTCCCTAGCATATGGTTAAATAGTAGCAATACATTTTATCCTTGCATTTCCAAACAGTGCTAGCAAAATTTTTGGAAGAGTTGGCATCAGTTAATTGTAGACAATACAGTATATAATTGGATACTTCTAACAATCTGACTGGATGTAAGTCAGCTTCCTGGAGTCCTAAGAAATATTACTTTCATTATAAGTGTTACAAAATAGTTCTTTTGTGTATCTTTAGCTACTGTTGTATATCATATTGTGTTTTTAAAAATGTTACTAGGAAGAGAAGCTGCATGCAGAGTTCCTATATTTTTCACAGTACATATCTGTTGTCCTTTTTTTCCTCTTTACTCAGATATATTAACCTTGCATTTACTATTCAGAGTTATTAATTTCAGTTGACTTCAAGTCTTAAGGTCAAAATCATTAATCAGAGTTTCTATCATTAGCTGGGTTTCTTTTTCTATTAAGAGATTGTGATCACTTTTAATGAGTCATGAAGTTTCTAATCATTTTTTTTCTTGGTATAAAATGCTGAACAGTAATTAGGACAGCAAAGTTTGGAGACTTTTTCTTTACTATAAAATGCATTTTATGTTGAATGAATAAAAACAGAAAATAATGGTAGAGAAAAACTATTCATTGCTATTATCTTTATAGGAGCTAAACATCGAACCCTGATTCTTTCATCAGAGCTAGTTCCATTATGTAATTGCAGCATTATGACTTTTTGCTGTTTGTTTTCTATACTGCGGTGCAGTTTTCTGTAAAAATCATTCCAAACATAAACTGTTTGTGGAGTTGATTTTGATTATGACTGTAGAACTGTTTAAAATGCATAATAACCACTTTGCACTGAGACAGAAACAGCAGCACGGTTTCTATGCCCAAAAAAGTAATGTATGCACATATAGCATAGATTCTGTCTTGTTCACATGGTTTCATATCCATCAAGCAATCAACATCACACCCAGTAGTGATTTCACTTGATCTTTCCTGTTAAATTATCTTTTTTAGTTGTGGTGCATACCCAATTGACAACAAAAAGTTTAAATGTGAAATCAGGAGAAGTTAGCATAGGATTTCAAAGGAAAGGACCATGATGTGTGTGTGTGGGGGGGGGGGGGTAATGGCTTTTGCTTGTTGTAACTTTCTCCCAATTTGTATTTAGATCAATATTTGTGCTGAGTCCAATTACCAAGTCACATTTTTTAGGATCATTACACAGGCATTTATTGCCGCATGAGAGCCAAATGAACTGAAGAGGACAAATGGCAGAAAGGCCTATAATTGAGTCCAGGTGTATTCACTATTATCACTAAAGACATTAGCATTGTTGAAAACGTTTTCAAAAAAATACCAGCTTGAACAATCAGGCAATAGAAACTATTTCTAAAACCTGGCCTCAAATTGTACCTTTTTTATTTTTATTTTTTAAATTAACTGACATGTTGCTATTGACGATTGGAGACGTTTGACATTCCCAGAACTTTTTTGTAAACTGGCATTTCTTGTTTAAATAGTTCCGATGGTATAACAAATTGAAAGGAATATATACTCGAACCATTGGGTGCCACAACATAATGAAAGCCCTTCCAGCATGTTTATCTCACTCAAGAGCAGGAATAATGACTGAAATTTTGAAAAGTCGTCAAAAATTCTTACCTTTGAAATGAGCTATACATCTGATAGTTCAACCATAGAAAAAGAAAAATAAAGCATTCCTGTATTTCCGAACTCAAAATGGCTTGTGTAAATAGATCTTGTGAAATAAAATTTATGTGTTTAGTTGGTGACAGCCTCACACTTCTAGTGCCTTTCCATATAACGTAATCATTTCCATATCTCTTAAACATTGAGTACATCATTTTGAAGAACTGAATATCACCCATGTTACAGTGAAAAAGAATGCAAATGTCACAGTTTACACAAGTGATTCCTTTATTCCCGGGAAAGCAAAAATCAGATGCCACAATATCATTAATTAGTTATGCAAACAAATCAGAGGTTCTTTGAAAAATAAGAAATATGTTTATTATTATTCTGCAAACAGTTATCATGTGGACAGGGATCTGTATGATTTCAGTATAAAATGGTATGAATTCTTCACCAACTAAGAAAAATCCAATGAAGCAGACTATAGGAAGACCTCAACTTACAACTGTTCATTTTAGTGACCATTTGAAGTTACAACGGCACTGAAAAAAGTGACTTAGGACTGTTTTTCACATGATAACTGCAACATCTACATGGTCACGTTATCAAAATTTGGGCACATGGCCATTGGCATGTTTTTATGACAACTGCATTGTCCCCGAGTCATATGGTCACCATTTGTAAACTTCTCAGCTGTCTTCTGACAAAAAAAGTAAATGGGGGAAACCAGATTTCCCTAGTGACCACATGATTCACTTAACAACTTAAGTGATTCATTTAACAGCCATGGGACATTTAACAGCCGTTTTGTGAAAATGGGGCAAAAATCACTTAACAACTGCCTTACTTAACCATGGAATGTTTGGACTCAATTATGATTATAAGTCAGGACTACCTGTTTTTAATTGATTTTAATTGAAATTTAAACTTTATAATGATATGCTTTTTAATAGATAGCCTTCATTTAATTATTTTAAACGGATTTTAAATTGTTATTTATGTATCTATGTTTTTTATTGGCTGTGCACTGCCCCGAGTCCCTAGGGAGAGGGGGTGGTATATAAATCAAATAAAACCTAAACCTAAACCTGTTCTGCTCATAGATATATCCATTCAGAAGAATCAAATAGTGATACTTTTGGCACTGAAAAACTATAAAATTCAGGTGCAAATTACCAACTAACCCATTTCAGCTATTCCATACCATAGCTAGCAAATCATTGAAAAGAATTCTTTGTCTTCTCTTTGATTTACTACTTGTCTACAGTATTGCACCAGTTATTATAAATAGGAAGATATATTGGCAAATGAGATCACTTGCCTCCTTGGCTCATGAATAATGGCCAAGAAAAGTTATTAGAAAAAAACCTTCTTTTGAAAAATGCAAAGATTGCTCAAGTTGTAGCACGTGTTTGTACCACACAGAAAGAGAGAGAAAAAGACAGAGCACAATAATAAGATTAAAAAATAGAGTTCCAAAAGAAAAAAACATGCAATTAGCACTGTTACTAGCACTGCAATCATACAGCAGATTCCATTGCTTCAGATGGTTTTTCTAAAACGGAAGGCCAAGGAATTTGAAAAACACTGTTAAGAGATGATGTTCTAAACATTATTAGTAAATTAAAAGAAAATAAATTATGGGTCCTGTGGTTTTCAACCATGAGTTGAAAAAATTCAGACACAATATTGCCGGCCTTCTGTAAAAATATCTATGTGCTTCGATGTAGGCATTGGAGACTGGAACCTGGCCAAATAATGCCAATTTTTAAAAGAGGTGTGGGGAGAGCCATAAAATTACAGGCCATTTAGCTTAATGTATGTTCTGAGTAAATTGCTGGAAAGCATGATTCAAGATCAATTTATCAAGCATGGAAAAGGACAAGCCTTTGTGAAGAAAAATCAATATGGCCTCTGTAAAAGAATGGCACACTACCATGTAAGATTTTAGTAGCATCATTTTTTTTCCAACCTCCACCTTTCAATTTTTTTTCCCAAGGTGGCCAATATTATCTCTCCACAGAATAGATCTCATTGAGTTGTTTGAGAAATTTCCATTCTTCCTTATTTCATCTTCTTTTTTTCCTGCATTTTGTAAACTGAATTTATAGGAGCCCATTTATATATCCCTGTCATGAATGATGGTGCTAAATCCCTGGCAATACTTACAAGGAACAAACACAATAAAAAGATCAACAATATCAATAACTATAATAAAATGTTTAAAATTGTAATAAAACCCCAAAACAGTAGCTAGCGTAACAGGAGAGAAGACTTGGGCAGCTTCTAACACTTGTAACTATTGATAAAAATTTTGCAAAGTTTCTGAAGAGCTGGTATATGCTGGACATTTTAAGGCAGATTCTACCACCAAGTTGAAACAGGAAGAGGTTTGGGTTTGCTGTTGCCCTAATAGGCAGGGCCTCTGTTCAGGCCAAAATAAATAGTTTTGTATGTGGGAAATCCAGTTTGGTGTAGTGGTTAAAGTAGGGAGTCCTAGAAATCAGGAAACTGTGAATTCTATTCCTGCCTTAGGCATGAAATCCAGCTAGGTGACATTGAATCAGTCACTCTTTGCCCAACTCACCTCACAGGGAGAAGATAAGAAGAGAAAGGTATGTTGGATCAGTTTGTCCCCTTAAGTTATTTGGGATAATAAATAAATAAAAAGGAAATAAAAGGAAAATGTCACAGTGTTTCTGCCCTAGTGTGCCACACTATGTTTAGCATTGTTAACTGTTTTTGTGTTGGACACACTCTCTCTCAGCTCAACTCACCTCACAGATTGTTGTTATGGGGACAAAAGGAGGGGGAAGGAACATTTGCTGTGTTTGCCTCCTTGAGTTAAAAATCTAATAAATAAATAAATGATGGTAAAGGAATATCTAAGGACAGTCCTAGGAAGAATAGTGATTGTGCTAAGAAATGTATGGGAGATTGATGCTATCTTTTTGAATATCTAAATCCTCTGTTGTTCACTCAAAATAATATTTATTATTCAAAAGCATTAATTAAATTATTTAGTTATCCAATGAATCTGATTTTCTAAAAATGGCTTATGACTACTTGCTATTACTCACCCTTCCTTTCCAGAAAAGCCAGAATGTCAGTCTTCCACTCTTCTGCTATAAAGCAATACTAATCAAATAATAAATGTATAATTCTTGTCTTTATTATTCTAAAATAGTATCTTGGGGAGTGTTTTATAAGCTTCTGCAAAGCTGTGAATTTTGGTATTTTATCACTTTCTTCCCATGCCATAGGTTTGTTTTAAAATTGCTGAAAGATTTTAAGCACAGGAGAAACACCAATTTTAATCTGAAACAATAATGCAGTAGCAAGGGAGCTATAGCTGAAAGTGCATAACCATGTGTCTATCGGAGGTAATTTCAGCTTAATTGCATTTCAAATTGATGACCAGTTAACAAACACAAAGGGCTTATAATGGCTTCATGCGAATATCCATAAAGTTCACTTTATGGACAAGTGTCTAGGAGAGACTTCCAATTCTAGCAACGCAGGCCATTTGGGCTGGTAGATTAGTCTTTTGTGAATAGTGGCACACCAGCAGTCTTCATTTCCAATGCTTCTCCTTTATGTCTGCTTGTACAATGCCAATTTACAATAAACTTTTCAGAACAGGGACTTTTAGACCTCTCCAAATTAAACCTTTGATTAGAAAGACTCTGTTCATGGGTTGCAGAGCCATCTCAGTGGCATCTATGTTTGCAAACCATTTAATGCCAGAACTAGTTTTCATATAATCTGTAGTAATCTAGAATGTAACTTTCTAGATTGTGAGTGATATTAATAAAAGTTGGATGTTGTTACTAGAGGTGCTTCATATGGCAATCCTTTTTGGTCATACCAAGGCTACTGCTGGATATCACTGGAAACCTGTAATTAAGGAACTGAAGTATTTTCCATCTGTTAGAACAAGAATGAGATGCTTGCCTGATAATGGGTTCTATTCTAAATTACCTGATTTCTTTAGAACACTTTAGAAGTGTTCCTCTCTTTTAGTTGCATAACTGATAGCAGGCAGAATGGAATACCAATCCACCAGGATTCCTGGTGGCTTGGATGAGAAACAAGACATTTTTTTTCCAAAGCTTCTTCCCAGTTCCCATGGCTTCCTATGACAAAATAATCTGAAATATTTTCAGATTTGTTCTATCAAATCATATACCATTAAACCATTTCAAACCATGTTTTGTCAAAATAGAGTCAAGTGATCAATTTCATGAAATGGATGAATGTTTTTCTCATATTAAATGAAATGCATTGTCTGTTTCATGGATTCCACCTAGTGCAGACAGACCATCAAAGGGCTATTTTATATGCTTCTCCAATCTCATTTTTTTTCTTTCTTATTTTCTGTTTCCCAGCTCATATTACTTTGATCTTGATTCATGTCTTTTAGTTTCCATATATTCAGAAACTCTATTTGTACCAATTTCTATGTTCTGCTATTTCCACAATAGGAATATTCCATAATTGAACTATGGGAAGAGTTTGTTTATAACCATCCTGAAAGAATTTGAATTTTGTTCACCAAATGACATTCTGTTTTCAATAGATTCAATTCTGATGTTTCATGTTTAAACTACCAGATCCGCAAAGCTATCACATCCTGGCCAGTTTCCCATGCTCTATTTTACCCAGTTGGATTGCTTTTTGAATATACTTGTAACAAAGAGGGATTATTGTTATTTTGATGACTTGTGACAATTTCAGCAAGACAAGCAACTCTGATGCAGACATGATAGGTCATGCTTCAGTGACCAGCTGTAATTATGTACATGTTGAAAACACTATCTGACAACATGCTGAGATACACTAATACTTTGAAAACAATTGTCCTTAAGCAGAGCACTCTGCAAACTGAGGGGGAAAATAAGGTATACAAAATCCTCTCATTTTAAGGCAGCTATGAATATGAATATAAACGTTCTTGACTGGTAAAAGTGATAAAAGGCCTGAAAATAACAAGTAGATATGTGGCAACTATTTTTCTGTATTTAAATTTCCCAGTTCAATAGTACTATTCAGCAGTACTATAGTTTGTAGTACTGCTACAATACTGTAGCACAGGACTGTTGTAATGGATTACTGGACTATGACTGGACTATTGTAATGTGCTCTACATGGGACTACCTTTGTAGAGCATTCAGAAGCTATAACTGGTGCAGAGTGCAGCAGCATGGGCACTTTTAGGACCCTCAAGAATGGCCCCTGTGACACCACTGTTCCACGAGATTGGCTACCAGTCTGCTTTCGGGTGCAATTCAAGATGTTTGTGATCACCTTTAAAGCCCTTCATGGCATGGGTCCAGATCAGAGGTGAAATTCAGCATGTTCTAGTAGGTTTGGTAGAACTAGTAGTAAAATTGTACCCATGGCTTGGGACCCGGGTACTTACGGGACCGCCTATTGCCTTCATCAGCCTCCAGCCGACCAGTGCGTGCCCACAGGGTTGGCCTCCTCGGGGTGCCACCATCTGGACGGTGTC
>JAEANM010010573.1:0-15726 GCA_017656035.1 Myanophis thanlyinensis
CACAAGAACACTCAGGACTATAACAGGAACCATGACTGTATCTAACTCCCACCTTCCCAACTATCCCTAATTTATTTCCTACCCCGCCCTCCCATTTTGCCTTAACTTATGCGCGGTTGCGGGCGGTCGTGTAAGCATTTCACTGCATATCATATACCATGTATGACTGTGTATGTGACCAACAAATTTGAATTTTTGAATTTGAACAACTGTGAGCCCAACTCACAGAATTGCTGTTGTGGAGAAAATAGGAAGAGGAAGGAATATTGATGTGTTTACTGCCTTGGTTTTTTTGTGTGAAAACAATAAAGGCAGGATACAAATAAAATGCAAATAAAAACATAACAAACAGGCATGTCTTTCCTTTTTTATGGGGCTTATGGGCCAACCAAAATAATCTTAGAGTCTTCCATAACTGAGTCTTCCATAATTGAGGCACTGTTTCTCAGAAGATTCTCCTTCTCTCTGACAGCAAACTGCATACACTGGTAGGACTTTGAGCAGGGAGTTTTCAGATATTAACTTTGCTGAGGAAATTATGCTGAGCACAAATTCATCTGACCTTGGGCAGGAGGCAGTGCAGCGCAGATTCTGCTAGGTTAAAAATGATATTGCAGAAGCTTTCAACATGGTCTTTCGATGCAACTTTTTAAATTCAGAAGAACATGCCTGAGATTAACAGCATCATTAATATACCTTGAACTAGTTTTATATCACGAAGGAAGATTTAGAGTTGCAAAAGTTGGGATATAACATTTCAAACAGAAGAAGCTACATAATAGAGGTTGATGTTTAATCATTTATATAACAAATAACAGTATGATGATGACAATTTCTTGGGCATGTTAAATATGGATCACTCCATACATCTTTCTGTGAAGGAAAAATCATAATTACCGGTATATTTTTTAAAAATTTTAAATTCTTTTTAAAAAATACCAGCACTCCAAAACTAACAGGATGTTCCAAACTAGTGCTTGAAGAGGAAAATTGTAAGAATAACTCAACCCTTCAATCTTCCTAATCCTCTGCAAGGTTTTGTAGCCAACTCGTCGGCATTTTTATGTGTGAAGCAATTTGCTTTAATAACGCAGTACGCTGTGATCTTCCTGCTGATAGAGTCCAGAACTAGGTGTCTTTGGATAGGTTGTGCTGTATTACTAACCCTGAGGGGTCAGGAGTTTAGGCAGCCTAATGAACAAAAGCAGTCTGTCCTCTCCTGGGTACATCTGGTTCACTAGCAACACTCGGTTTTCTTCCCGAGACTTGTGTCACATTCAGTCATTTTCCATTAAGAAATTTCTTTTGAGATCCCTGTGAAATATTTTTAACCTTACCACTATTGTACCCTATTAAATTAATCAAATTAATATTTAATGGACAACTTAACTAAATCTTTGCGAAATAACATTGCATCATTATTGGGCTTTCGTCCTTTGCATTTTGTTCTGTTTGAATAATCAAACAATTGTGTATCTGTTGGGTATTCCAGCATCAAGAACTCTGTGTAATTCCTTGATAACAGAACTTCTTGCTGGTCTGTGGGTACAAAGAGAGACTCCTGCTGTTCATTGGGAATGCAAGGTCATTATATCCTGGTACCAAATTAAATTGACAATGAAGGCAAAACTGTGGTTGGAAAACTCTTAATGCTGGGAATGTTTGCCACTTTACTTATGCTCAGTAGGCAGAAGTTCTCTTGAGGACCAAGAGTAATGAAAAAGTCCTATGCCTTGTCAGGACAGTTTTATTTGCTTTAATAATCCTGGAGGATGTTTGTAACACACTGTCCGGCATGCAGATTAATCTTGCACAAATATCTCTAGCACACAGATTATTTCAGACAAAATGTCTATAGCAAAGAGTTTTCAATAAGGTGACTCTTAAGAAGATGGTGATGGTCATAGGTTGTGTTGTCCTTCTAACATGATGAAAGCAAAAGTGGGCATGAATAAACAGCCATAAAACTTGGCTACAAAATCTGAATTTGGAGCAGGTTAAGTGTTACTTCTGAGCACATCCTCAGCAAAACCTCAAAACCTATTTTGAAAAATATAATTGAAACAACCTAGTATGACAGCCTTATTATCTATGACTTGTGGAATAATACAAGGTTTGTTTGTGCAACATTGATAAGATTTTATTTGCTTATTTTTCAATTTTAATCTTTAGTACGCGTAAGATTTATCAAATAAAAGTAAAACAAAAGAATTTTTAAAAAACAATCATTTAATCATTAATCCATCTTTAAAAGACTGGCTAAAGAGGAGTTGTCAAAACTTTGACTGAAGGTTACGGGCTTAGAATGATGCTAAAAGCAACCCTCAGAAGAATAGATTGTATAGGTCAAGAATGGAGAAGGACATCCGTTTTGTCCCTACAAAGGGTGTCTTCAGAAGGGTCTTTCCTGCCAATGCAGAGTTATATCAAGCTCTAATATGCTGTTGGCGGTGTTGTCATTGTTAGGATGAAAACCAACACCTTAAATTGGGCTGAAGAGTCAACCGACAGGGCAGATGAAGCATGTTCTAGTTAGCAACTTTCGCACCAATTAAAAGCTTTCTCAAATTGCTGAAGGCTAACTTGAGTGTTTCCTTAATTTGCCCATCAAAAAGTTTAAAACGGAAGTTAAAATCATTGTTCTGTTCCCCCCATTAATCAGCAATAACCAGGTTAGTCAGAAAGTCTATATGATTTGCATTTATGGTTTTCCACACTGAATATGACTAATTTCAAACCAACTTGGCTTATGAGTGCTCCTGAGTTGTGCTGTTGATCTCAGAAGCAAATAATGGACACATGTCCCATGGAACAGAGGACACTCTTCAACATATAATACATGTTCTCTAGGACAAGAACTTCATCACTGTTGACATGAATAGTTTAAAGAACATACCATCAAACATTAAACAAGAACTTATTTGTCCTGTTCTTCTTTAACAGGAACAGAACAATAACAGGATCTTCTTGGTTGCATGAAGTACAACCAAAGCTAGTGCCACCTGGTGGCTAAACTATGTAATGGATAGGTGTTGTCATGCATTGGCCTGCAAGAAGACAGCTGCTAAAAGTCTATGAAGATTCTCAATTATCCAGGTATTGGTTGTCCCAAAGCAGTGATGGAATTCAATTTTTTTTTACTACCGGTTCTGTGGGCGTGGCTTGGTGGGTGTGGCTGGGGGGGTCATGTGACTGGGTGGGCAGTTTCTGTAAGCAGGGCAATAAAGATTAGGCTAGAAACAACACCAGAACATTTCTTTCCTGCCTTTCTTACAGGATTAACTCTGTAAAGTGGAAGAAAACAAAAGGAGATTTCTTCTAACTATTTCTAGTGAATCTGCTAGAACCTGCTGAATTTCACCTCTGTCCCAAAGATGCTTTTTCAAAAGGCAACTGGACTTTCTTGGTTTTTCTCCTTGAAAACATTTCAATTCTGAACTCAAGAAGCTTCTTGGATGAGAAGCAAAATATTTTCAAGGAAAAAAATCAAGAAGGTCCAATTGCCTTTTGAAAAAGCACCTTTGGTGGCAAACGTCTGTGGAGATTCTCAGTCATCCAGGTCATAGTTGTCTCAAAAGTGCTTTATCAAAAGGCAACTAGACTGCTTTTTTCTTGAGGAAGAAGAACAATGAAAGATTTTGTTCTTCTTCCTCAAAAAAACAGTGCAACTGCCTTTTGAAAAAGCACTTTTGAGACCTTTGGGGCAACTTTTGCTAAGCGAAGATTATGTCTCAGCAGATATTGGTGATCTTAGGTACAGAAACAGGCATTGCAAGAATTCTGCTTCCAGTTAACTGCAAAAAAGAAAGAGAAAAAAGGCTGCAGCAAAGTTAAAAAGTCACTAGCATGAAAGCAACTTTATGATAAATAGTTATCCCATGTTGGATTTTTTCATGGAATATGTAGTTAAGATGATTACTTGTGACTAAATCTACCTACTGCAGCTTCCTAGTATGCTGATTAGACTAAACATTTAATATCCCTGGAGTATAAAACAAATGGGGCTTTGATGCAGCTGGAAGTAAAGTATCTTTTTCAGATCTACCAGATTTTGCATTTTTCTTAAATACTTTAGCAATAATATCTGCCGCTTTTAAAATTCACCGTAGATGAGATTATGGTTGTCAAATAAAACCATACTAGGACAATGTAAAATATTTAAGTGCTATATATAGTTCTTGACTTACGACCAAGGGAGAGGAACCTTTTCACTGAGTGAAACAGTTGTTAAATGGGATGTCACATCATTTTAACTCACTGATTGCAATTTTGGCAATCATGGTTAGGGGCATTACATGATCTCTTAGAGCAGGGGTGTCAAATTCAAGGCCCGGAGGCCAGATCCAGACTGTAGAGTGCTTAGTTCTGACCACACAGCCACCCTGGAAACAGTGAAGGACTGGCCTGTGATGCTTGTCAGCAAAAACGGAGCTCAGGAGGGCCATATGTGCCCCCCCCCATTCCGTTTTCGCTGGCAGAGTGTTGCAGGAAGCCATCATAGCCAAAAATGGAGCTCAGGAGCTTGTATTCACTGGCAGAGTGTGCCCCCAACATGAGTGATGTTGAGCTGGCCATGCCCACTGTGGCCATGCCAACCTGGCCTCCAAGGTCAAACACAACCCTGATGAGACCCCCAATGAAATTGAGTTTGAGAGACATGTTTTAGATAGAGATATAGAATCCAAAGTAAGGAGATATTTTGGACTCAGAGTCCCAAGTAAGGAGCATGATATTCCTCAGGGAAGTGAATGAGGTCTAGGATGCCCAATGTAGACTGTGCACAAATTGTGGTGGGGGATGCTACAGTGCAATGCAAAGCTGCAGCCATTTTTGGAAGCTCAACTATCCACCTGAAATGTCAGCACTAAGCTACCCAGGCCCAGGAAGCTTCATTACCCACCCAGTCCACCAGCACCAGCAAAGCTGCTTAGATCTGGAAGATTCACCACCCAGCCAGCTCATCATCCCGTGAAAAGCTGCCATGACTCACTGCTCACCCAGCCCACCAGCACAAGCAAGGCACCCAAGTTACCTTTGCCTTTTTTTCCTCCAGCTATTGATTGACACGCACAATCTATGCAAAGCACAGCTTTCTTATTGAGGCCTTGTGTCATTCTCCAAGAAGGCTGGGAGTGTTTGGAAACCTCCTTAGCAGCTTTGCTTGTTCTGGCAAGTGAGGTGGGCAGTGAGGTTTTCTGAATCCAGGCAGTTTTGCTTGCACTGGTAGGTTGGGTGATTGACTGGGATCACAGGAGAAATTGAATGGAGGGAGTTGCAGCGCCCCTGTGGTTATGAGTGCAGGTAGGCCGCCAAGTGTTCAAATTTGCACAGCATGGTATTGGGGGGTGCTGCAACAGCCATAATTTCAGAAATGAGTCATAAGTTCCTTTGTACAGTGCTGTCATAAATGGTTCTAAATTGAGAACTATCTCTATTGTCCATTTTGGTTTTTAATCTGCACTCCAAACTCAGCATTTACAAGTGCTTACAGCATTCACAGCATTCACATGAAAGGAAGTTTTCACATCAGCAAAGTTTGGGCTGAGCAAGATATTTTACTGAGCTTAGACAGTCTGATTGGTGGAAGGCAATTCATTAGGAACTTTGTGTACTCGGTAACTCAGTCTTTGGAATAAAAAGACTGAATGATTTAAGTGTGGGTTGAAATAGGTTGAGCATTTGTGGAAAGGATGATGTTTGAAGCTCATGTGATGGCCGCTAATCAACCCACATTTAAGAGCAGCTCACATAACAAAATTGGTATTCTGAGAAACCTTGTCATGGGGAAACTTGACTCCATGATGAATGTTGCTCTACAAAAGAATCTTTCAGAGGCAGAAGTCCGAAAAAAGAAGTCTAAATCAATGCTTGTTGAACACAGCAACTTTAAGCTTGCTGGCTGAAAAATTCTGGAAGTTGAAGTCCGTACAGCTTAAAGTTGCCAAGTTTGGAAAACATTGATCTAAGTTCTGAACCCACACAGGGGCTGGATTCGCACACATCTCATAAAATCAGCTAATGATCTAACAAATACATTATTCAACACTGCAAACTCAGACAATGATAACTTGAACTATGTTTTTGTGCTTAACATATTGCGTGAACACTTGTTGTGTCTTAGTGTCTGGCAAGTTAATATTTGATATATTACAAAAATGAGTAAATTCAACAAGGTTAAGAATGTTATTTGAATATGGTTTTCATAACGAATATTATTTCAAAGCTATAGAAATAAATGTGGAATATATAAGAATCGGGTCAAGAGGCCCAGAGCAGAGACAATCACGTACAGAACCATACAATAGAAAATCACATTAATATCTTTGTAGTGGTTGACTCTTCAGTTTTAGGATATTACAGATCCTTATTCCATCCCTATACTCTCCAACAATATGGAAGAAGTCTTAACCTTCTATGACATTCCTTCAGATTCTTAGAAAGGGCATATCCACAGTCATTTTTTTCTTCAAGGAAAAACATACCCATTTTCCTCAGACTTAATTTCCAGTTATCTGGTCATCCTGGCTATCTGCACCAGTTGGTTTCTTGGAATCTTTCTTAAAATGTGGTTTTCAAAAGTGAACAGAGTTCTTTTACTTTCAGCCTAATCTGTCAAAATAGTCACCAATTTTGTGCTTCTAGAATATTAGTCATCCTGTCAATTTTTTGTCAGCTGCCAATCTGATCATCATTCCCTCCACCTCATTAGTGGATCCTGTTAAGGCAAAGTAGCTCTTCCCTTCTGCTATGTCTACCCTCTGAGGGAGAAAACTGTCAGCAAACCAGTACAGGAATTCCTCAGAAAGGCCAGGTTTGGCAAATTAAATCTGGGGGGAGGTAAGTTAGGATAATTAAGCTTCCTTATAATAACTAATTTGCTTCTCTTTGAAATGTTGTATTCATTTATTCATTGTAACTCAGATTCACTCAACAACACCATATGGACGTTTTTAAGCATAGCTTATTGCTCCTTTCCTTATTGCTTCTGTTTGGGAGCAAATTGTATCCTTCAGTTGTTCTGTTGCAATTAGGAAAATC
This sequence comes from Myanophis thanlyinensis, assembly GCA_017656035.1. Classification (NCBI taxonomy): domain Eukaryota; kingdom Metazoa; phylum Chordata; class Lepidosauria; order Squamata; family Homalopsidae; genus Myanophis; species Myanophis thanlyinensis. The sequence goes on from JAEANM010010573.1 coordinate 7,039, forward strand.
ATCCCACTTGGTCTGTCATACCTGTGAAATAGTATTTGTCTTTGTACACTAAGAGTTTGAGGTCATTCTCTTTATTTTCTTGATTGGGAGCCACCTAGAGTTCAGTATAAGATGCGTAGCTATATAAATGCTTTAAATAAATATATACATACATAAATATTATTTTGCATTAGAATATAATCTTGTTGATGCTTGAAAATGCCATCATAATCCACCCAATCACTTTTTTCAAGATATCCATTTAAAGAGTCAACAGTTTTCCAAAGTTTTCACTGAGTAGTTTAAAAGGCCCTAGTTATTGATTGGTTGGCCTTTTCTTTAGATCAATACTTTTCCTCCAAGAGGAGTGTATATAGCAACTTCCCTTTCAATTTTTCTCTCGGGAAAATATAACAAAGTAATTCCCCTGGACTGTTTGCATTCACTCTCGCTAGCTTTCTCTTTGTACAGGAAGCAATAATAGCATTTTTTAAATCATCAGGCACAGTTGCAGCCTTCACACTCATTAAACAAACCACATAGCCACTCCTTACACCAACCATTTAACATCTGTCTAATTATACAATCTACAGTTGTAGCCCAACCACTTTTCAAAATTCTCTCAGTTTTTGATATTTTCTTTTCATCATTTTTATAATAGCTGCCAGCACCTGGAGATAAAAGTCATTACCCTAGATTGTATCAGTTATATGGTTTAGAAAGAGCAGTCGGTTCTACGCTGGAGAATAGATAAACTATGAAGAACAAAATAGCACATCTTCATCCCTTTAGACAATTTATGATCTTGATACTAAATTGTCATCAATATTAGGTGATTTAGTTCCATATAGCCTGCTTATGACATATGTAATTTGCTTTGCTTCATATACATTTACTGCTTTTTAAAGGAAAAAAACCCCAGTGCCTTTTCTTCATGCTGCATTATTTTGCAATCTATGTATCAGCTGGGTTTTTGCCTAAAACAGTAACAAAACAAAAAAAAAAAAAATAGCACTTCATGAATTGTATACATTGGAAGTTAGCAGTTAAGGAAACAATCCTAAATATCAATCTGGCTTATTGGTGATATGGTTGTTATGCAGTTAACAACCCATTATGTCCAAAGTAACATCTGTGTACTTACTGCAGCCAAGATGAGTGGAAGTGGATGGTTTTTGAGGGAGGGGAAGTCCCCACTCCCATCATTAAACTATTGGCATAGTTCAGGGGTGTCAAACTCAAGGCCCAGGGGCTGCATCCAGCCCATGGGGTATTGAGATCTGGGCTGCAAGGCTGGCCTGGAAACAGCGGACCAGCCTGCGGTGTTTCTGCCAGTGACAATGGGCTCCTAAGCTTCATTTTTGGCTGCCATGGTCTCCTGCAACCCTCTGCCAGTGAAAACGGAGCTCAGGAGCCCATTTTCACTGTCAGAGCACTTGGGCCACCACAGGCATCCCTGACATGAGTGACGTGAAGTTGGCCACGCCCATCCTGGCTCCCCAAGATCAAACACAACCCTGATGTGGCCCTCAATGAAATCGAGTTTGACACCCCTGGCATAGTTTGTGAACCTGATCCAGGAAACCTAGAGGTTACACCCCATTCCTGATGCAAATATGTAATGATCCATCCTAGGCTCTCTTCTCTACCCAAATACTGTGGCTGAAAGTAATCCCTGGGGAAGATATATTCCCATACAGCTTCATGCAGGAATATCATTGGCTGCTGGGGCAAACATCTCACTCTAGCTGAGACACTTTTGCACTTTTTCTGCCACAGCTGGCTTCTCTCTTCAAGCCTCAATACAGGCAAGGGTTTTAGAAGAAAACTGGCAATTTTACAAACAATTCAGCAAAGTTTTTATTAAGATATTAACAATGGAGACAAGTGAATTAAAATACCATTGCAAAATAGAATCTGTGTATGTTCAGGTAAGTCTGTGTCCAGGGGACGGGGAAAAGGAGAAAGGAACAAAATCACTTTAATTTGGTTTACTCCATATACACATGATGCATACTACGTATTAATTTACATTGAGCTGGGTGTGTTTCTGAATAATAGCAGTTCCCATTGCAGGTAGAGGCTTCCATAATCATATGTAGCTAGGCAGGCAATCACAAGAAAATCTCTAGCTTAGTCTTGATGACATCCTATTTTTTAATGAGGTATTACAAAATTAGACTGAGATGTTTCTCTATGAAATTTACTTTGCTAGATTAAGGAAGGAAGATATATGAGCTGGATCTTGCAGCCTGCAGTGGCAAGCCAGAAAGCTACTATACTGAAGTCACCACCATTTTCTGATTGAAATGAGGAATCATGATTGTAAAATAAAATACAAACTCTTTAGTAAGCAAAGCATGGCCTTATAGCTTAATAGCATGCTGTCAACATGAAAAATGCCCATCCCTAAAAATATCTTTATTCCCGGAAATGTATTTTCTTGTAACATTACCTCCCAAAGGCTCACTTTAAGAAATTTAGATAATATGCCAATGTTGTTGATCCTGGGTAACAATTCTTTTCTCATCATAGTTGACTCATTTGTCTTTTGATAACTGCTGAGATCCTTCTTCTGGATTCATCTAGAGATGTTCTCCTTTGAGGTGACTGCAATGTAGGTATAGCAGGCAAGCTAACACTGAAGCTGTTTTGGTTCCTACCACAGACTACTGCTTTAGTGGTCCTTGAAATCTCAGATGTTATCCCTTTTGAGGCCTTTGGGCGCCTTTGACTGTTGATCAAAGTGGAGGAGGAAGTTGAACTGCCCTGACCGAGGGAACACTGTGTCAAGGGAAAGTTTCCACCAAGTTTTTTTAGTTCCATGACTTGTTCTTTAGCTTGAACCAAAGCCTCAGTAAGCTCATAGCGTTCCTCACACTCCCTGCGTACAGTGTCCTGGAGAAGGGAATTCTATGAGAATAAAGAAAGACATATTTCATAAAACATTATTGAGATGACAACAAAAGATATATAAATATTGGGTGTTTCTTAGCATCTCAAAACATAGTGTACTCAGAACAGCGTGTGCAGACAACACATTGTGTACTGAAATGCTTACAGCCATACCACAGATAACCAGCATATCCATGTGACAATTATTCTTATTAGCTACTGTGTTTTTCATCATGGGTGTGGTAAAAAATAATATTGTGTCTGACATCTAAAGTGTTACTATATTTTAGATATATTAAGCAGCTTTAAAATAATTAGAATATCATCGTTTTATATCATAGCAGAAATCAATTTGCAATTTGGCAATGCTCATCCACCCGGTTCTTTAGATATGAAGATAAACTGCTTTATTCACAATTACAATGACATAAGAATGGAAGATCTGATTCACACTAAAGCACATATAAATGTTATTTTTATGTTTACAAAGAGAAACGCCCATTAAAACAAAGTAATTGAAGTAAGTCACTTCCAGATGAATAAGCCACTTGGTATTCTTCTTTAAATGAACCATGTGCAGCATGAAGGAATAATTCTTTTTGCTTGAAAAAAGGTTCATTTTATTGGATTATCTAATTTTGGTCTCTTTTTCTATGTTTCTATTCCACTCTCTTCTAAGACTGCGCTGCTTTTTAAAATTTCATTAACATACCTACAATTTGCCTCTCAAATTGCCTGTTTTTTTTCAACAGTTTTCCTCAACAAAGTATTTTCCAACCTGATTCTTGCCTGATTGTTGGACTTCCATTCCCAATTCCATGTCATCTGGAAATTATTGCAATGAAAGTCTAATGTATGTAGAAGGCATCAGTTTGGGAAATTGGATTAAGTAAAAAAAGTGAAATTGTTATAGGAAATGATTCATAATTTCATTCACAATATTTTTCTTGCACTCAACAGAAAATATACTTTGCTTTATCTCACTAAAACAACACCTTGCTTTTCCATGACGGACAATGGCTTCACTGATTAGCTAACTATGAAAGTACTTCAGAGGTTGAATTCATTTAGGAATAGTCACTTTGCTTCCCAGGAAAACCACAGTGATATGAAATGTCTTTAGCACTGTGCTTGCTTCAAACCTTAGAATGGAAAATTGGAAAGGTAAATCAAGGCATCCTCATGGTAACAGGCCTTCAGGACACAAGCCCAGTCCAAATTTTAATATACCCACTAAAACTATTAAATCTGCCACTGAAATCATATAATTAAAAGTCCAAATTTATCTATACACACTATTAGTGAAAAACTTTAAAGGATTTAAGCGTTTAAGCTCTTGCATTTTAGAATGATTTTTTAAAAACTTACCAAGAGCAATTGTGAAGGCTCAAAAATAATGTGAACCCGATTTGACTAATGATTAATTCAAAAGAAACCTTAAGTAATACATGACATCATTTCTCTTTTTTTAAATCAAAGTAAAGGAAGAAATGGAAGTTATGTCCAATATAAAGGGGCATGTAGCATAAAGGGGCATATAAATTGACTATACGTAGTCAATATAAAGATTACAAAATAAATGTATCATTGACAGATAAAAACTGAACTACATCCAGTGACAGAAAATAAAACAATGTCCATATTTCAATTGTTTCTATTCATCTATATGCACAGCTTACTGTCAAAAAGATATAATAAGGCATGATTTCTATGACAAATGCATCTATTTTAAGATGCAATTCAATGATTTAGGAAATAATATTCCAGAGGCAGATTACCAGAGGCAGATTAATTAATTAGATTTTTCTTTCCCGACTTTTGAATCAGAGGGATATATCATGAGAAGTCTAGAATTAAATTTGCTTTCCCTCTTTCCTTCCATCCCCAATGTCAAAAATGCCTGAGCGCCTAGCAAGAATTGGGTGACTATAACATAATTCCCAATGTACCAAAAATTTGGACCAGATTTCCAGAAATTCTGAACGTATTTCCTTCTACTGAAAGGAATTCAACATAACAGTTAAAAAACAAATCAACAAAGCCAGGAGACTGTTCTTATTCTATCCTGCCAGTTTCCAGACAGCAGTGTTCTAAAAATGTGTTATGGCTCCAAGGTTGGACTTTTGCTATTGAAGAACAGGATTGTTTTGCCCACAACAGAATTTTCGATGAAGAAGCAACTATTAAGAATTTTTTTAATGGACAGAAAAAAATAACACAAACAAACAAAGGAACAAGTACATGCATTAATTTTTAATAATTTAACCACTCAAATGCAAATCGTCTGAGCACTTTTTTCCATTAAAAAAATAGGTTTCACTTCCTCTTTTACATCTTTAAAAAAGTTACTTGATTTCTCAAATGCCTTTTGGCTAAATTTAAATTACTAAATTACTATTCAATCCAGTTCTCTATTTTTTCAGTTTTTCCCATTTGTCTTCATGCTCACTACAGGGTAAGTTATGGATGAATTCTTTGGAAATTTTAAATATTTTAAAATTTATTTCAAATTAACATGATGAGAAAGGTATTTTTCACAGCACTGTATTTGCACTGGGTATGGGGATCCAACTTCTGAAAAAATAATAGATATTTTATTATATTACATAAACAACTTGACAGGAGCGCTCTGCCTATCCTAACTTTATATTCAAATCAATTGCCTGTCTGTATGAAATATGTGGCCCATAAGGTTCTCTTTCCCAGCAGAATTCCCATTTATGGAGAAGAGAATAGGGAGAAAATCCTACATATACAATATATATTTACAGCAGATGGGTTCTATACAGAGAAATTAATTTGTTTATCATGATTCTCTCTACCATGCACTGATGAGAATAGCTTGCTTTAGACTTAATAATCTTAGATATAGAATACGGTTTGCAGGCACTAAACCATGTTTGATATCCTTGTTTGTAATGGGAAAGAGAGAACAATTGAAATGGTATTTGGACTTATATTTTCATTCCTTGTCCAAATATCCACCATTTGTTAGGTTAAGATTTTTGTATCTCAAACAAACCAAAATATAAAAATGGATATCATATAATGAACCAGGTCTGACCTTTGGCTGAGTTCATACCTCCTCTTGAACTTGATTCATTGTCTGAATCAATTGTTTTTGTTCCTCAGTTAGTTTTTCCAGTTCATGGGTCTTCTTTTTTATTTCTTCTTTCATGTCTTCTGTCACTGAATTATGAATGCTCTGTTCTTCCTTCAGCTGGAACTCAAGCTCAGTTATTTGTCTTCTGAGGCTTTGCCATTCTTTTTCCCTCTTGTGATCTTTCTCATTAACCTTCCTCTCCGCTTCACAGAGTTTCTTTTCAAGTGTCTCCATTTCAACCTTCAGTTTATTAGTAGCATTACATATCAGTAGAGGTATCTGAAAACAAATTGGACATTCAATTCTTGTCAAAGAATTTTGGCAAACATACATTGGTTAAGTAGATTTAAATAGGTTTAGTGAATAGTGATTTTGGAAAAAGAAAGATAAGGAAACATCACTCCATTCCATGTAAGACTTACAAAGAGCTTGTACTTAACATGAAATGAATATTAAGAAGTACTTTAATACCACTTTATAATGCCTTGGTAAGGCCACACTTGGAATACTGCATCCAGTTTTGGTCGCCACGGTGTAAAAAAGATGCTGAGACTCTAGAAAGAGTGCAGAGAAGAGCAACAAAGATGATTAGGGGACTGGAGGATAAAATATATAAAGAACGGTGCAGGAACTAGGTATGTCTAGTTTGATGAAAAGAAGGATTAGGGGTGACATGATAGCAAGTGTTCCAATATCTCAGGGGCTGCCACAAAGAAGAGAGAGTCAAGCTATTCTCCAAAGCACCTGAAGGTAGGACAAGAAGCAATGGGTGGAAACTAATCAAGGAGAGAAGCAACTTGGAACTAAGGAGAAATATCCTCACAGTTAGAACAATTAATCAGTGGAACAATTTGCCTCCAGAAGTTGGGAATGCCCCAACACTGGAAGTTTTTAAGAAGAGATTAGATAACCATTTGTCTGAAGTGTGTAGGGTTTCCTGCCTAAGCAGGGGGTTGGACTAGAAGACCTCCAACGTCCCTTCCAACTTTGTTATTCTGTTCTGTTGTATTCTGTTCTGTTCTGTTCTATTTTATACTGTATAGTAGTGGAATTCTTAGAGGACATAAGATTTTGAGTGATTAAAAATGTTAATTAGGAATACATAAATGAAATAAATATTATAGAAAATCTCTGTGTTCAAATGAAGAACTGTGTAAATCTTCTTAAACACACAACAAAGAGAAGAACTTGCTTTTATAAATAAGTATCCTGGACAACTCATAAAGCATTAAAACAAAACTTGACCCATGTTGGGATTTTTAGTATGGAATAAATATAGCCGTTATTTCTGTTTGATAGGGTTCTTCAGTCCTATAAAAGATCTCTGAAAGACTCAAGAAATACTAGTAAGGAAAACTCCTCGTAATGTACTAAATAATCAACATCTAAAAAGAAATGGGACTTTTTGTCATATGACATTAAATGATTCTTGAGGCTATGCATTAAAAAAAACAGCTTATTTTTAGTTGCTTAAACCTTTGTATGTAGCAGCTCGTCCTGATCTTTCTGATATTTTGCAATTAATTCCTGATGTTTTTGTTTCTCAATATCTAGTTCTATTTTGGCTTCTTCTTTGAGTCTAACAATCTCTTCTTTATGACTGGTATGCTCTTTCACTTTATCAGTTTCAACCTAGAAAGCAAACATTTGGAAATCAGTTAAGACTCTGATCAATTTACAAACGCACAATGTTCAATGGACATAGCGTACAATGTTATTTGTGGAAATAATGGGGCTTAAGTTGGTCAAGACATGCAGTCTGATCTTTATATCTACAATTTTGATAAAAATGTATATAAATTACACAAAAGTATACAGTATTTGATTACTAATTACTTGGTACTAATAACAAAGTACATAGTACAGAATTATAAAAACTCATAAAAGCTTTAGAAAAAGAGGATTACTATCAAAAGTGTTTCATTTCTAATGCATGAAACTTTAACCAATACGTGTTATGTTCAATAAAGGAGAATATTTGCAGCTCAGGGTTGATATGGGAGGTCCTTGGTGCTCTCTGGCCTTGATTGTTTTCTTGCAGACATTTCATTACCCAAACTGGGTAACATCATCAGTGCTAGTCAGTAGCACTGTTAAAGTCACTGGCACTGTTGATGTTGCCTACTTTGGGTAATGACATGTCTGCAAGAAAATAACCAAGCTCAGCGAGCATAAAGGACTCCTCAAATAAGGTGAGGAACAAACATAGCCTGATAGACAGAAGTAAATGCATTATATCCAGAATCTAAAATTATTTAACAAATCTACTGGTTTTCATTATGCATGTTCTTCTATCTTGTTCCCTTACTGTAAGAGATTCTAAAACATGATGTGATTCCTGAAATTGAAGCCTAGCTGAAACAATGAACTTTCAGAGTACTTTATTTCACTTTTCCAATGTATCTTAAATTTCTTCAGCCGACATAAAATAATGATTTCATTAATTGATCTTTCAAACAAAGTGTCATACTATAGGACATTTTAAAATCTCTGTATGAATCTTTGAACAGTTTAAAGACAGTAACAATGTTGTCCAATGTACGAGGGCTATCCACAAAATAGATTACGGAGGGGTGGAGCTAGCGTGGCCATCTTTGGTCTGTGTGTCCACCGCTCAGACTGTATCTAGTCGTGCTAGTGGGAGGTTCATATTGTTGCCCGTTATTTCACAGCAAACGTTTGAAATGTGTGCTGCAATTGAAAATCCCTCC
>JAEANM010010574.1:0-15726 GCA_017656035.1 Myanophis thanlyinensis
GAGGTCACAACTATTTTTTCAGACTCAGCCAATCACTGTGAGCGGGAGGAAACCCATCCTGGATTCTATATCAACCATACAAGAAGGAGCGTATCAGGTAAGTCCAACGCTCCTTCCAATTACTGATATTTTTTAAAAAGTTCCTAATCTGGTTTGTTTTACCTTCAACCTGTAAAGTAAGCAAAGCCAATAGGCAAATTTGTCGTATTTCTGAAATTTGTTCCAGATGCAGTCCATAAAATATTTCAAAGTTTTTAAATCTTTAGTTTTTGTTTTTTAATGGTGTTGGGGAAAATATATCCTAGAATGATTTTAGAACTATAAGATAATTTCATAAAAATGTCAATGAAGAGCAACTCTGTAGAAAAAAAAATATATCTGTTTCAGTCCATGTACCTTTAAAGCTGAGGAAATAATGTGATGTTTCACTTTACGTTTTCTTTAATATTAGATATAAAAAGCTCATACTTAATTCCAATTTTAGATTTCAAAATTAAAAGACTTTCATCTTTTGCAATTATTTTGTGGGGTTTTTTTACATGATGCTTTCATGTTTGTATTCTTTTTTATTTCCAGCATATTATCAAGTTTCACCGTGCCTCAAAAGCAAACAAAAAACCCATGCAACTGCCAAGATCTATGGTCAAATCACTACTCTATCAGATTCTTGATGGAATCCATTATCTCCATGCAAACTGGGTGCTTCACAGAGACTTAGTAAGTGCTGTGACTTTAACTGCCTAAAAAAAGACAGTTATATTTGTATTTCTTGAAAAGTAGGTAAAATGCAAAATATTAATCTCATGGATTACTGCACTTCTTCCTGAAAGTTTTACCATATTTACCCAATTAGCAAGATGAGCCAGAATGTAAATGTCCTCATTTCAAAGAGAACGCAGAATATATAGAGAAATCCCATGGAGTTCCAAGTTTGCCAGCTTCAGCTGAAACCAGTCCTAGAGATTTTCTCCTTCTAGTATCTGTAAGCAGCTGACAGGCAGGCAGGCAGTTATTGGCCAGAAGCCACACTCCAAAATGGCAGAGCAGAACAGCAACAATAACAAAAAATACAACAAAACAACAACTTTTAAAAATCTGTATAAAATTAAATCATAAAATTAACTGATCCTCACTTCCCATATATCATTATGTCCCAAACATAGCAGAAATAGCAAAAAAATAGAATGAGGTGAGGAAGAAAATAGATATAAATGAGAAAGGAGAGGAAGGACAAAACTAGAGATGAGGTGAGAAGAAATAATTAGCAGAGAAGAAAAGAAAAGTGCTCTTTAATAATTTCAGAAAAGGGCTAATCTTCAAAGGCACACATACTTTTCAGCAGTGATATCTGCAACCATTTCAATCCCCTGCCATGTTTGTTTATAGCAGCCTGTATATCTGGAATAAAATGTCAGTAAAAAGTGGTAAATAAACTATAGCAGGGTTATTGTATTTTTCTACTATTGTAAAAACTGCTGCTACCATTTTGTTGAAATTCTCTCAACTTTTCACATAGTTTATAGGAAACAAACTATTGGTGACGTAATTCTGCACCAGCTTAAATGATTCCTTAATAATATTGAAAATATTGTCTAAAAAGTAACTTAAAATAGCCCTGCCTTGATTTTATATGGTGGAACAGCGAAGAGAAGGAAATTTTGGCAGCTTTCAAGATTCTGTTATTGTATCCTATAATGATAAAATAGAATGTCATTAGTTCTTGTAGAGACTGTTTGTTGACCTGTCCTTCCTTGAAGGATTCATACGGTTGTAGTGTTTTGGATATAGAAACAAATACAATTCCACTCAAAACAGAAAAGACAGTTAAGAGAAAATTAGTTAAATTTAATTATTAAAATTATTAAATTTTTAAATTAAAATTCTTAAATTTAAATTATTTAATTTTAATATTTAAAAAAGATGAGACTTTTCTTGACTTTTCTGTTCCTTGTAACATTATTACAAGGCCTTGTGTCTTTGAGCTGCCTTCTCAATCCATTGTTAAATGATATCCAATTGTATACCCTGGAACAGTTGCATGACTACGGTCTAGGAATATTATAGTACTGGTAGAGCAAGTGAATAGGGAATGGGCAAATGGGAATTGCCTTTGAGTCCAGTACAAAGACCCTTAATAATTTTCCTTCTAATTCAGCCTGTTTTTAACTAACTTAAAGTTTGCAAAAGGACCAAGAGAAAATATAAGCAATGACTATTACTGCTTTAAGAAGCAGAGAGTTTTTGCTTGTGACCTGTAGTGTTTGTGGCAAGTTTGTGCTCCTGTTCAAGAACAACTTGCGAAGACTGTAGCAATCCTTGAGAAAAAAAGCAGAAATTTATTGGAAAGTAAATGTCCTGTAGAGTTCTCCAGGCTGAAACATTCCTTAAGCTCTGATAAACAAGATTATGTTTGGCAGATGCTTTCCATGATTCATTGAGGTGTAAAAGGAAAGAGAGGTAAAGCACAATCAGGCTTCTAAGATTCTGTTACTATACTCTTTCTCAATAAAGTATAGCTCTAATCATCCTGTGAAGTTGGTTTCCTGATCTGGTCTATCTTGCAGGGCTGACATGACCATCCTTCAGTTCAGAAGGGAGGTACAATGTTTTTTTTAAGAAAATCAAGAAAGGTGCTATAACAGAGATTAATAGGGGGAAAATCCTTCAATTCTTTATAAGGAAGACAAAGAAATAAGTCAGCTCAAATAATTGAAAAAAAGAATCACAGAAGATACTTTGGACCATTGGAGTTCAGAAACAGTTTTTAGGATTTTGTAGGATGAATTGGTTCCGAGCCTTTAGGAAAAGAAAAAAGGCTTGGATTAGAAGAGATAATAGCAGAATCTTAAAGAATAGAGGGGATGCCAATAAATGCTTCAAGAAGAGTCTCCTTGTTTTGGTAAATCTTAATCATGACTCACTACTAGGAAAAACTAAAACAGAAGTGTGTTCACTGGAATTAATAAAACTTTGCGTGCCAGTTCTTAATACTGAAATTGTACCAGTTACCTGGTATCTGTATGCTTTACAGTAAGAAGTATTCAAAACGTTCAAAAATATTTCTTCTAGTACATGCTCATTGCTCTCTATGGGAAATAGTAACTTAAGTTTTAATCTGAGAGATGTGCTCCTAATTGTAGTAGCAGTGTGATTGTTCCCATGACAGAATTACAAACTGTTTCTGTATGTCTATTACTGAATAATACTAAATTGATATGATATTTTTTCCTTTTAAATAGCTTTGATCTATTTAATGTAAATGTTATTTTGGCCCTTTAGAGAGGCTATGGTGAAAATAAGAATCATAGCATAGAAAGTCCCTTACAAAGACTACATCTTATCCATCAATAGATCCATCTATTATCTCAGCATAATGTATCTATATAAAGGTGGATGAAGATGGAATGTATGCAGTAGCAGTTCATTCATTAGGAACCTCAGTGAATTGTGATAAGCATTTCCCACTCCTTGCCCCTCTGCATGCCTTCCACCGCTCTCCCAACAAGCGTTAAACCTCCAACTTCTCCCTGGCACCAGCCATGTAATTCACCATGACAGGGAGTGGAGGTACGGGTGAGACCAAACGCTGTGGAGAGAGAGGGGAGGACACGGGGTCAAGACACCCTGTGCTGCCCAGCCCTTGTTGTTGCTTCTCGGCTTGCTCTTCTACAATCATTCGGGGATCAGGCTCGAAGAAAGCTGAAAAGCCTTTGCCAGAAATGTTTTCCTGCCTTCCACTGCACTTTGGCGAGCCTAGTCGCTCACCCGAGAGTATTCCCTCTTGTGCGTACCCTCCTGGCTTTCGCTCACATTCAGCACTCGGCGGCTTGTGTTCATTTTAAAAAGTTTTCCAGCTTTCCGCTGCACTTTGGTGAGCCCAGCTGCTCGCCCAAGAGCATTGCCTCTTGTGCGCGCCCTCCTGGCACGTTCTCACATTTGGCATTTGGTGCCGAAAAGGTTTGCCACTACTGTCCTAGGCTGACTCTGCATACCCAGACTAGACATTAGATCCTCACAGGGAAAATTTCTGTCTTTGTTCAGCCCTATCTGAGCAACAAAGTCTTCCTGTATCTTTTGCTGGCTTTCTTTTCGTACTCTCTTTGGTACTGTCTCCTGGTTTGTCCTTTTGTCCTGAGTTGTTCTTTAGTCCTAGCCTTCTGCTTTATCTCTTCCCATCTTTCCACACGTTTCTGAGTTGAAATTAAAAAAATCTGAAACAAGTGATAAGTGGAAGGGCTACCCAATTGTACTTGAAAGTTCTCTCTTCAGAAGCACATGGCTATGCATTATTTCTGAAGTGAAATGTCATGACAGCTTTTGTTCTGGATAGCAACTTTATCAGAACCTTTTATTTAAAGTAGGTGTTCTGTGGGTGCAGCTAATTTTTAGCTTGCCGCCTCATGATCATTCCAACTACACTGATAGTGCAGAGCTGTTTTCTTTGCCTTCTCAATCCAATGGCAAAACTTCATTTCACACTTGAACAGCAGGACAGCAAAAACTATGCTAATCTCTTGGTTTATCCTTCCTACTGTGCTGAGATTCCATTTGCAATCTTTTTATGAACATTGTTTATATCTTCTGGATAAAATATGTCCTTCAAGGGACATTTCTAAGAGCATTTTTAGAATTCTGCTCTGACACAATGTTGCTGACTGTATTTTAACAATTTTCAGAACAGCAGGCATTGATTGTGAACAAATCCCACTGTTTTTACTAGCGTATTGTATTGTTACAATATTTAAAAAAAGTTCTGAAATATGCAATTGCCATGAGAATACCTCAATTTCTTAACACTTCCTTTTTTCACAAACAATTGCCACATATTGTTTGGTGGTGGTGGGGGAAATCTCTTGCTTACCATTTTAAGTTACAAAGAAGTTTCCTATGAGATCCCCCCCCCTCTTCCCTCAGTCCAGGCAGAAATAAAAAGACACAAATTCTACAGTCTACCCCTTATAAATAATGAGGTCACATTCTTGCCCTTCTCCTTCCTCTTCTCCCCTACCCTTCAAATCCTATTTCAATTAGTTTAAAGCCATCAGGCTCAATCAGATGGTCAAATCATATATGCCACATGTATTTCTAATTATTATATGCTAGAAAATACTTTTGTACATTCTCAGAATTTGGACCTAGTTGAAAGAAGGTAATTTTTTCTAAGTACTTCTCTTACTTAGATAAACCTGACAAAACACTACATGGGCAGACTCACCACACATTATAAAATTGGATTTTCGCATTTCAAGCCTCTAAGTGCCAGACTTAACTTTCAAATTGCACATTTAAATCTTCTATTATATGTTTCTTTTATAAGGATCATTCCCAAATAATTACACCAAGACCAGGTGTTGCTGGCTGAGTTTAATTTTTATTTTTTCTCATCCTGCTATTTGTCATGCTCAAGTAAATGAGTTAATAGTTTTCAAAAAGAGCCAAAATGCAGATAAGTTCTCCCCTAGCCCCTTTAAAGAAAATAGTACACAAGACCCTTTTTTTCTGATTAACTCCTTCCTGGATTAATCACACAGGTTATCATAGCCAACCATGTAAAGACAAATTAAGGGATCTGAACTATAGCAATTCCTAGAATATTGCTGAAAAAGAATGTTAGTCTGGAAGTCTTCTTTTCTTTGACATTGACATTACAGAGACTTTTTATGCCGTTAATAAAGATTTTGATGTACCCAGCCCATCTATGATCCATATTCTTTTACTTTTATATTGTCCTTCTCTTATAAATTTATATTTCAGGTATGTGTGCAGGGATTCATTTTAACTAAGTAGTTCAGAAGATATTATTCCCAGGTGGCAAGCCTTCCAATATTTTACTAATCTTCTGCTTGTTACTTAAAACTGTGTCCCAAGGTTTTTCATTAAAGTTAACTACAGGATCAAAATTGTAATGGATACAAATGTAGAAAGGACATGGATGTTCTATTAAAATCTCTCTGTTGTACAAAATACAAAGTGATGCAAAGATACCAAAAAAGAGGTGCTAAGCAGTAGTTGGATGCAACCGGTTTTACTATCGATTCTGTGAGCGCGCACACGCACCATCTGCACTGCTGCGTGGCTTCAAAAATGCAGCTTCTGAACTTACCAGAGGCAGCCCAGTGAGTAGAAAGGCTGCAGAGGCATGGGAAAGAGCTGTGTCGTGTGATTCAGCTGAACTACAAAGAAAAATAAGAAGGGGATATAGGACAGGATAGGACAGGGGTGGTGGGTGGGACCAAATGCTCATCGCCACTACCGGTTCTCTAGAACCGGTGCAACCAGGCTGAATACCACCACTGGTACTAAGACTCTAGGAAGACTGCAGAGAAGAACACAAAGATGATAAGTGGTCTGGAGGCTAAGCTGTACAATGAACAATTGAAGGATCAAGATATGTCTAATACAGAGTCTCAGTGTATTCTGTCTCTATGCGCATTTGCACAGTAATGATCATATAAGGCCTTATGTACAAGGGATCTTGAAATCCCGTCCATTACATGTTACTCATTGACCATGTTAAAACCAATGGCTTAATTTATCAAATAATATCTCTGCCATGTTAAATAATCATACAACCATTATTGTTCATTCATTTTCATTGGCCAAGGTTATGTTACGAGGATCTCTATTTTCAGGAATCTCTGTTACCCTGGTGTGAATTATTGAGTATTTAAAACCTAGATTTTCTCTTTAGGAGAGGATGTTTTCCTAATTTCAGTTTGTTTTTTGCAAGAATCTCTGCAATGTTTATACTTTTCAGAGTTAATTCACCATACAAATATTTTCACGTATGATAATAAATCCTTGTAATATAGTTTTATAAGGTAATATGTAAGGCATACAGTGCATTTTTTAAAAAAATAAAAAATCCATGGACAACAGCACTATGCTAAAGAGAATGTTTTTTCTCATGGGAATGTCAAGTTTCAAAAGAATTATATTGTAGATAAGCCTGGGAACAGTAAGAGTTACTAAATGCTAGCATTCTGTTGTCCATTGTTTCTCTTATCACTTAATCGGGTGTGTTCCTCTCATTCAAAACTGCAGACAGTTTTACTTCTGTTTGTTTTTGCTGGCTCCCTTTTGACCTTCTTCATACTAAAAGAATTGATCACACTGAGTTGATTCAGTAGCAATGTTCATATGCATTGATTTCTTTTTTATGTGAAATGAGTTTTATTCAGGAGCATGTCATAATTCCCTTTGCACTTTCTTTCTCTCTGAGATGTTTATATTGTATATTATGTCCACTAATCTGAATGGAATGATAACACAATCAATTCAGTATTTACAACTCAAAGGCTTTTGCTTTAAATTGCAGCATGTAAAATTTTTCCCCACAACAAATATGCTATGTTATTTTTTGATCTTGTTCATTCTGCATTATGTCTTTACTGGATAGTCAAACCCTATGTTTTAGTCTCAGTTGGGATCTCTTTGTTCAATTTTTATTCCTGATCATTTAAACATGGAATTCCAAAACTTTGTTTCTATAGCAACTAACGTGGCTTACTCCAGGGCCAGCATTTTCTTTTAAGTAAGGGTGAAAACCAGCTAGACCCATCAGTTAAGCAGAACGTTTACTACTAGCAGAATAAATTCCTCCACTCTCTCTGATACTCAAACGCCTGCAAATCTGCTTTCTGTGACCTTTAGAGGACAGAAATAGCGGACTCTCCTAAAAAACCGAATATGCCCTAATTTTGGTCATGACTTTCATAAAAGAATAACTATTTTGAATGAATTTAAATCTTCAGAATCAGAATCAGACGAATTGCACGAACAAACATATACCAGATTTGAATGTTTTTTTTCTTTTTTTCCCAATTAAGTTTTCACTGAGAGCAGACAATATTAAAAGTCACACTGGATCTGATTCCTTCTAGTTCATCTGAGCATCTATATGTGGAACTTCTTTCCATCTATATTTATTTCTATATGTTTCTATATATCTTTTGAGAACATTCATCTACAGGTAATCCTTGACTTATAACCAGTCATTTGATGATCATTCAAAGTTACAACAACACCGGAAAAAGTGACTTATGACCAATTTTTCACACTCATGACCATTTCAGCAGTCCATGGTCACGTGATTTAAATTCAGGTGCTTGCCCCATAGGGTGTACTTATGACATTTGTGCTATCCCAAGATCACGTGATCACCATTTGTGGCCTTCCCAGCTGGCTTCTGACAAGCACTCAGTGAGGGAAGCCATATTCTCTTAATGACCAAATGATTCACTTAACAACTGCAGTGATTCACTTAACTATGGCAAGAAAGGTCATAAAATGGGGCAAAACTCTTTTAACAACTGCCTTGCTGAGCAATGGAAATTTAGGTTCAATTGTGGTTGTAAGACAAGAACCACCTGTAGATGATAGTATCTTAGAAGTGTAGTCTCAAAAAAATATGTTTTCTCTAACAGTTTTGTCATACCAATTGATCAGTCTATTCTCCTTGTTTGGGGCATAAGCCCTGCAAGACTGAATATACAAGGAAGCATTCTCTGTCATTGCTTCCTTTTCTGAAATGCTGTCCTTTTAGAAATGTGATGTTCCCCCTGCATACCAGCGATCCAATAAAGCCATTAAGATTTGGCTCTTTCAGCAAGCTTTGTAAGTCCCCCCCATCCCTTTGATTGTAATTGTTGCTTTGTTATTGTTATCATTTCATATTTAATTTGGTTACTGCATGAAGTACATAAGCCTCTTAGAATCAGTTTTTGATTGGAGAGGCATATAAACGTAGCAGATAAATAAACAATGAAGAGCTCAGTTCTTCCTAACTTTTGCTTCTCTTTGTATCACTTGCTCTGTTCTGACAAACTAAAAGTATTGATGCCTTCAGGACTGTAGTGTTTCATAAATATTAAATAGTGGTCGAGAAACATTAGGAATTTTGACTTGTTTAGTGGAATACTTTTGGAAAATATCTGAAAGGGAAAAATAAGGATGGGAACAGAGACTTTGCGGAGGGTGGGAGGTGTTTCTAAATGGTAAGAGAAAAGCCAAACGACAAAATGAATCAGAAAAAGCTGAGAGATTAAAGTTTGCAGGGTGGAAATGAAAAAGGGAGAGATTATATAACATACACTTGAAAACTTGCTTAGGAAAGGAATTTCTCAGTGGCATAGTGAATTTAATAGCCTGTCATTGTCCAAGTAAGATCCAAAGGTTTAAACCAGTGTTTCTCAACCTCAGCAACTTTAAGATGTGTGGATTTAAACTCCCCTGGGTAGGGAATTTGGGGAGTTGAAGTCCACATATCATAAAGTTGCTAATATGGAACAATATTGATTTAGATGCAGATGAATTGTGGATGGTGTCTTTACAGGTAGTGCTCGACTTGCGATCATAATTGAACCTAACATTTCTGTTGCTAACTGAGACATTGGTTAACTGAATTTGCTCCTTTTTATGATCTTTTTTGCCACAGTGGTTAAGTTAGTGACATGGTTGTTAAATGAATCTGCTTTCCCTATTGATGTTTCTTGTCAAGAGGTTGCAAACGCGGATCCCATGATCCCAGGACACTGCAGCCATCATAAATATGAGTTAGTTGCCAAGTGTCAGAATTTTGATCATGTGACCATGGAGATGCTGCAACCATCATAAGTGTGAGAAACGGTCATAATAATGCCATTGTAATTTTGAACAGTCACTAAACGAATTGTTGTAAATCAAAGACTACCTGTATTTGAAAAAAATGAGTCGTGGACAATTTGACAGGGTATCTTTCACAAGAAGAAAAATGTTCAGATTATAGTCAAAACAATTAAAGCTAGTTTCCAAAATCAGCTACAGGCCATGAAAATAAAAATAAATTCATTTCTTCCAGTTGAAGGAAAAATATGGCTGGCGGTACTTTCCTCAACAGAGAAACACTGTTCATAGATCACATATTTCAGTTGTCAGTTGAAGAGTGACAATGGGTTGTCCTGAATTCAAGAGACTAGAGGTATATTTAAGCATTCCATGGATGCTATTTTTCATTTCAATACCACTTTTGTCAAGTAACTGAAAGGCCAACAAGAATAGGTATGAGGAAATAAAATAGAGGTAACAATTTCAATAGATGGTGATTTTGGAGTCAGATTTATTAGCTGCGTGGATTTACTGTAGATAACATGAAGCATTTGTAAAAATGTATTTTCCCTCTTAAAACATTTATTTTCATTTATGCTATATTGAAGCAATGTTTAATAATAGGGTTTATTTCAAATGGTTTCATATAAAATAAAACAGAATAATTCCATGAAATAATAGAAAAAGAAACCTGACCATTCCAACAACCAATCAACAAGAGAACCAATCAGCTGCTCAGAATTTAAATATATCTGCAAACGAACAACCAATCAAACAACCAACTGATCACACTGGCACACAAGACATTTACCAACTAAAGAGAATAAGACAAAATGCAGCTGATGATGTTACCTAATCTGATAAAAAAAACATTCAGAAACTAAAACAAGCTTGGAGAGCAAACTACTGCCCTTCTCCCAAAATAGAATACTTCTATTTCTATATTGAAAGAAATATACACTATATCCAATTTTAAATAATATTTCAAGGGAGAAAAGTGCATAATCTGTGCATTCTAAATCTTTTATATATAAACCTGTACCATTAAATTAATGTGTGATACGTGAGATATATGGATACTTTACTTTACTTTCCCAGAAACCAGCAAATATTCTAGTAATGGGAGAAGGTCCTGAAAGAGGAAGAGTTAAGATAGGTAAGTTTTATAATTACTTTTATTTATATTGCTAATTTAAGTGCAATAGAAATTAATAAAAATCCAAAGCAAAGCATCTGAACCACACTGACTTACAGATGGTATATAGATAGTTGGAGCCAAAGGAAAGCTTACAGGAGAGTATGAGAAAGGAAAATGAGTTTCCTGTATCCATTTAGGAGCCTCCAGAATTCAGTTGAAAACGATTAGAGGTGGGTAAGTAAAGTGCCAAATAATATGGGAGAAAGCCCCGTGTTCTCAGGAGATAGTAGTAACTTGTACTTCATTTAATTAGAGACGATACCATAAAAAGAATGTGCTGCACTGGTATACAAGGTAAGTGCAAAAACAAACATATAGAATTATTTAATTTGCTAGGGTAGGTTGTTATTACCTCTAAAATTTCTAGGCTACTTCCAAAACTCCCCAAAATAGTTATGGAAACTGCCATGGGTGAAATGCAGATGAGAAATTTCTGTGTATTTAATAGCAGGAAACTGTTTAGAGTGATTGATGTGATGTATGAACCAGTTCTAAGGCTATGAATAGGAGTAGATCTCTACTGAAGCACTAATAACAATGCATGTTAAAGACTGGTGTTACCAGTTTCTCAGCTCTTGGAGCCACTGAAAGGGAGCAATTAAAACTGAGTATACTTCTTCAGCTATAATTGAATGTTTAAAAGCTTAAAGTTCTTAACTTCTGTGAGTAAACTTTATATTATCTGTGTACCAGTACCAAAACCTGCCAAATCTCAAAATTTGTTATTTACCTATCTCTACAGAGCAATTTACAGCAGAATTGTACAAGCTGTTTACTTGAGATTAATTATTAGTTATCACTAG
The DNA here is from genome assembly GCA_017656035.1 of Myanophis thanlyinensis. Lineage (NCBI taxonomy): Eukaryota > Metazoa > Chordata > Lepidosauria > Squamata > Homalopsidae > Myanophis > Myanophis thanlyinensis. The sequence goes on from JAEANM010010574.1 coordinate 11,587, forward strand.
GCTTCATTCCAGACATTGCAATAGAATATTCATGAACTTGCTTATTGTGAAAATTCATAGACATTACATGACTACATTAGCTATTTTATTAGTTTTAATGAAGTCATATTTGCACAGAAGAAATTTTTGCTGCAATACAATGAAGTTGAAATCTGTTTCTGTGTCTTTGTTTGGGATTTAAATTCAACTCCTTTCCCCATATTTTTGGAGTCAATGGAAATTTGGCCATTTGATTCATGCTTTTTGAGATCAATAATGATAAAATCGTTCATTCTGACCTGAGACTCAAATGTATACTTTTATATTTATCATGCTTTAATTGATATCAATAGCAAAAAAAAAAAAAAAAGACTTTTCTATTTCAAAAATTCCCAGTAAAATGTTTATGGCACAGACACTACTTTTTTTCTTGAAAAATGTTGTCATTTATCAATCAGAATTATGAATATAAGTTTTTAATTGTAAAATTGTAAAATAATTGTGACTGCGAGACAATCTCAATGTAATAATGTACTATATTCCATAATGAGAATGTATGTAGAACCTATGTTGAGAAAGAATACACTTGTGTTTACTATAGAACATAAATGCATGTCTGTTTTAAACTCCCTTGTAACCAAATGTTGCCATTTTAAGACCTAAAAGCCATGTAAATCAAGATATAAACTGCAATTTATGCTTAATATCTATTTACAGCAGTCCTTACTATAGTACTTCTCATTTACCTTACCTCATTTACCTAATACTTGCTTTATTCAAAACTGTTTTTGTAAATTGTTCAGAAAATTCATTTAGTGTGAAATAGGGAAGCTGGATTTTTTTTCTGCAGATGTTTAATAAACTGTACAAAACTCATCTTGTGATTAAATTGGTTTCCAATGTGTTGCTCAGATCATTTCATGGTACTGGTTATTATCTATAAAGCTCCAGAGCTTTATAGATTAAAAAAAATCCAGTAACCAACAATGTCATTACTTTTAAATTTTTATTGGTCTCATCTAGCATTTTATATATCACTGTTTTACTGGTCTAAGTATATGATAATTAGGCAGAAGTTACGAAAGCTTTGTAGCCTATCTCAAATTAACCAGAATCTAAATATACTTATTTAAAAAAATGGTACAAAGGAATAAAAGGCATATTTCTATCACATGTTTTATAGTAGGCATTTATTTCATATTTTAATTGTTCAAAAAAATAACTAAAAGTCTGATGGAGGCAGTGGGAGATAGGCACAGCTTCCTTTGAATCAGTTGATTGTTTAGGGATGCCCCTCCCCCCCAAACATATCCTTTCATTTTGAAATGACTCTAACGAGGAAAAATTTAGTACTGCATTCTTTTGTCTATTATAATGATTCCTATAAACATCTTTATAGTGTTGAGTGTTATTGCCTATTATGATCTAAGAATAGATCTTACTAATGCAAGTAAGAATAGAGTCAAACTACTGATGCCCCCTCCCCCCAAAAAACTTATACTGCCAAGCCTTTAATGTTAAGCTTTCTAGTGCTTTAGATACAAATCCAGAAAAGTGATTTGAAGTTTGTGAGGACACATACACACCACTCCTGCATCCTGCTAAAGCAGCTGCATGTTTTCTCAGATTGCACAGCTTTTCAGAAAGCAATTGTACAAGTGTGGCTAAAGATCAACTATTTTAAAGAGCCACATATGCAAATAGAAATAACATTAGACTTATATACCGCTCCACAATGCTTACAGCACTCTCTAAGCCAGCTACCCCTATCTTTTGGGCACCAGGGACCAGTTCTGTGAACAGAGGTTTTTCTATGGATGGGAGGGGATGTGGTTTCATGTGCTACCTCCATCCCACAGATGGGGCTTCACTTGTTTGCATGGCCCAGCTGCTGGCCCACGGACTGGGGGTTGGAGACCCCTGGTCTAAGCGGTTTACAGAGTCAGCATATTGTTCCCAATAATTTGGGTGCTCATTTTACCAACCTTGGAAGGATGGAATGCTGAGTGAACCTTGAGCCGGTGAGAATTGAACTCCTGGCAGTTGGCAGAATTAGCCTGCAATATACAATGCATTCATAAAGTATTCAGAACCCCTTTCACTTTTGTTTTCATTTTGTCATTGTGGGGTACTGAGTGTAGATTAATGAGAAAGAAACAAATTTCAACAACTGTAGAATCAGGCTGCAGCGTAACAACGTTGACAAAAATGAAGGACGTCTGAATACTTTGTGAAAGCACTATAGGTGGTTCATTTCTCCTCTGCATGCCATGAACCATATTTTTGGTCCTGAATATCAGCCTTATATGTACTTTATGCTAGATATTAAAATATTTGACTGTATACATTTTATACCAAGTTTATTAATCTGAACAAGAATATAAATTTGTTTTAATAATAGCAAAGTGTTTGGACTTGCATAAGTCAAGTATATTTCTAATAGCTGCACAAAACATTTCTTTTGGCCTAAGTTATGACATATTTGATATAATATAGAAAATAATGGTGTTTTCATTGATGAGATCAATTCAAATCAACACACATTCAAAAGCACTCATACTCCATTTATGATGTTAAGGGAGTGGCAATGGGGAATATTTGTAGCTTCTAACACAGATGAAATGCATTTATAATGTAAAGTTTTGAGTAATATGCTCAGGATTGTCAGCAATGTTAAAGTAAGGAGAGGGGGTAAGATAAATAATATCCTCAAACAGATCCTATAGGAAAGTTCTAGATAGGGCAGTAATGTAAGATTGTCTACTTGGCCTAGCTTTGAGATAAATGAGGCACTGATAATATTGGGATTAGCAGTATAGGAGAATTTATTTTAGAAAAGTTTTGTTTGGTGTAATACAAAAACTGATTATTTTGCAGCTGATATGGGTTTTGCAAGGCTATTCAATTCTCCTCTTAAGCCACTGGCAGACCTTGACCCAGTTGTGGTGACATTTTGGTATAGAGCTCCAGAATTGTTACTTGGGGCACGGCACTACACAAAGGCAATTGGTAAGTGTTTTGATTTAAAAAATATAACTCAATAACTATCAGAATTATCAATCTGCAGAATAAATATAAGAGTTATAAAGCTATTAAGTAGTTCAATACTTTAAACATCTACTCCATTTCAGAAATAAAATACAGTTGTGTTAATTCATATGAATTAAAGCATGTCCATATTACAAGTACCATTATTGAAGGATGTTTCACAAATGTTTTGAATGTGCTTCTATCAGACTTGCTAGCTTTTTATTCCAAAAATATCCAACTACCATTTCCTTTTCTGGTCTCCTGGTGTGAAAGATCCTGTATTTTAGGTCATCTCTGTCCAAAAACCTTCTGTATCTGCAGGAAGAAGAGCAAAATGTTCTTATCAAATCATTTCCTTTGTCTACTTTCACCAATCTGGGTTGTCCAAGTGTATATGGACTGCAACTTCCAGGTTCTCCGGCCAACATGAGCCCTTGGGAATTCTGGGGTTGCAGTTCTGACAAATTTTGAAAGTGTGTGGTTGAAGAAGATTTTCCTTTTCCTAATAATTTTAAAACCTGCTAGTGCTGAAGAGTTGAAAAATATACTATGCTGATGCAATGATATAAGGTCATGCTCCTCTAATGGCCACTTAGTAACCATCTTCTACTTTATCTATCAATTTTATTTGATTGACTGAACTGCCTGATACTCCTGCAGAACCATTATCTACATTAATTACATCACTGCTTTCAGAGACCATCCTCCTTTTGTTGTTAGCCATCTCATATATTTAACTTCTTTGGCTTATTATTTCTCATTTCTTTTCCACATGCAATGTTGCATTGTTTATTCTGGGAAAGAATAGCCTATGTGTATGATTCTCTGAGGGAATAATGAAAAAAAAAAAGATATTCAGGAATGACATAGAGACAGCTAAACAGTGAAGGAGCCTGTGGAATAGGAAGGCTCTCTTACTTGGGCTGTAAAAATATAGAATTCTGAATATCCTTCAGATACTCCTAATTTTTTGATATTCAGGTTCTTCTACTTCTATGATATATTAATGAAGTCACTATACATTCTTTAGAGATACTGCCATTGGACTCTAATTGCCTAGTGCAGGGGTGGGCAATTACGGCTCCTTCATGACTCGTGGACTTCAACTCCCAGAATTCCTGAGCCAGCCAT
>JAEANM010010575.1:0-15725 GCA_017656035.1 Myanophis thanlyinensis
GCACCAACACCTTGAATCGCACCCGAAAGGCCACAGGGAGCCAGTGCAGCTCGCGCAGGAGAGGTGTAATATGGGAGTTCCGAGGGCCCCCCAAAATCACCTGCGTAGCCGCACTCTGCACCAAGTGCAGCCTCTGGATGCTTTTCAAGGGGAGCCCCATGTAGACAGCATTGGCATAATCTAGGCGAGAGGTCATGAGGGTGGAAGTGACTGTGCGAAGAGCTGTCCCAGCTTCTGGAAGACCACATGCTGACTATCAGTAGAAGCTTTGATTGTACGTTAATGGTTCACTTCTATAGAATTTTTTTTTCTTCCAAGTCAGCTTCGCCCTGTTTTTAAGACATTAGACAAAAACTGTCCTGCACGTACCAAATTAGAGAGCCAGTTTGGGATAGTGGAATTAAAGCATCAGGCTAGAAACCACAAGACAGTGAGTTCCAGTCCCGTTTTAGGCATGAAGCCAGCTGGTTGACTTTGGTACAGTCCTTCTCTCTCAGCCCTGGGAAGGAAGCAATGGCAAACCATTTCTGGAAAATCTGGCTGGAAAAAGTGCAGGATCTTGTCTAGGCAATCACCAGTACTCAAAAACTGATTTAAGGATACAAAAAAAACCCCAATAAAGAACCTCACGTTCCTCCTAAAATGATCAACATTATCTGTTCTTTTTTAAGGGTATAATAATGGAGGTATTTTCCCTATTTATTACTTTCATTTTAAAATTGTCAATCCTTTAATATACTTTTGTTTGCTCCTGTGAAGGTTACTAACTGAAAACAGATGTTTTAAGATTTTTTAAGATTTCCATGCCCATGAAAAAGATATTAATATCTTCTACCCTCAAAAGAATTATTATAACAATATTCTGGCATTACATTAAATACAGAGAAATGCAAATTATTTTATCTGGGCATGTAATATTTAAGATACTCCGCTTTTAATACACTATACAAGTAATCACAATGCAAACTTCAGGTTAGAAATTTAACCTATTTTAATAGCAAAAAGAATGCAGTCAAGTAAATATTAGTTGCCTATGTAGTCACTACTCATGGAAAATCTGAACACAGACCATGCTACTTCCCAATGACACATATGCAAACTTTCCTGTAATGCTTTAATATTAATCAGAATTGACTACGTTTTCCTTTTTCATACATGCCAACTTAGTAGCTCTTCCCAGCTGATACATGAAATAAAATCTGTATGCTTATCAAAAATTATTTCTGCTAAATCAAACTCAATTGTGATTATTTGAACAGTACCTGATTATAAATTTGTTAGTACTGTTACACTGGCACATTGGCCCTGAATATTAAGCAACCCTGTTTCAACTAACACCCTGACTTTAATGAGAATTTATCTGACAGTTTAGTGGTTTCACTTTCAAAGTTCCTAAGGTACTTGAGATTTTTCGCAAGAAAAGGTATCATGTGTATTATTGAGTTCACACACTTTGATATAAATCTACTATGTCATTTTATGCATCTTTTTCTTGACAGTTTTAATACCTGCAAATGTACTTTCTAACATCTTCACATCCTATATCTAAAATACAAAACAAGTATACCAGGAATCTTTTCGTACCATTTATAGTACATGTTATATAGAATACTTCAGTGCTTGCCAAACATCGCTGTTGTGTTAATTATGCATAGGTATAATAAGGTCATAAATTGCAGAACAATTCATATCACATTTATAGAACTTAGATTATGCTGCTGAATAAGCTGCCCACCTATATCTTTTTTCTCTCGTTAGTTTGATTTTCTGCCTCAGTTACATACTTCCATTTCCTCAAAAAATATGCTGTGTTTAAGCTCTTTAATTTTAATAATCTCAAATTAATGTTTAAACCTGACCACTGAAGAAATTAAGAATTCATGTTATATATAATTACATACTTTAATTCAAGAATGCCATCCCATTTTTCAATTGTTTTTTTCCTCAGTTTTTGATTCAAATCTTATCTCAAGAGGAGAAATACAATATATTGCAGGACTAATTACGGTAATTGGTTATCTTCAAACACTTGGGGGCAGCCTGAAAATTTCATGATTTAAAGTCATTGTTAAATACCTATAACTTATTCACCTATTTGAATTTTAATAAGAAACGACAGGCTTTAAATAGCTTATATGTACAAAGTGTCTAGCACACTAAAATGGAAGAATGTGCGAAGTAAAACTCAACAAAACCATGAAGCAGCCCTTTTGCAGAAGTTATGGTAGAGGGAAGTGCTTAGTGCAGCAATTCATGTTTTTAGTCTATAAGAATGATAACCAGGCCAAAATAAAAGTGTTATTTCGTGGCCTGTCAGACAAATTAGTTTTACTCTTCCTGCCTGTCTTGGTTTCGCTCTAATTAGCAAACATCTGTCCAAGTCTTGTTTCATGAAGGTTAATATTTTAGCTCAGTTCTTATTTGCTTTTATTAAAAAGATATCTTCATTCCATATATTGGGAAAATGTTCTGAAATCTATTTTGATACCACAAAGGATATCTGGATAATTTAATAATATAAAATCTGAACATCCTTTATGCAAAGTCTTGATTTATCTAATACATAAAATAAGCAAGTGATTTGTTTTACTACAAATTCCCCTGCACTGTATAATTATTATTTCACTTTTTCAAGTTGCAATCACATCTGTATGTATTCACCCTGTTTCTTGAATTCAGCACATAATATGATTTTAAGATTATTACTTCAGTGTTCTCTCTTGTTCCATTTCAAAATAACACTAAAAAGTGCAAACTGAGACACTGGAAATGATACATAAGCAATCCCAAGAGCCAAATGTTACCCGATCTTTAACTTATGGCATCTGGCTGCCCTTTCTCTGTACTAGTGCAGTAAAATCCACAACAAAAAACTCTATACTTCTTTTTATTCACAACATTTAGATTTGTAATCTTTTACACAAAAGTAAATTGTGGCCTGGAAGTAATTACACATAACGTTAATTTTATCAATTACCCAAGGAAAAGTTCACACATTTTTAATTCTCAGCAAATTATTCTGTTAGGCTAAAAATTAAATTAGGCTTAAAATCCAGCAGAGTCCTCTAACAATAGGAAGAGCTACAAATGTTGTCAAACAAACAAACAAACAAACAAACAATATTATAACAACAGAATTACTATTTCACGGAGAGAGAATATCCAGCAGTTATTGTGCTAAAAATTCTGTTCATTTTAATGCTGATAGTTGGGAAGAATGGTTTACACTTTATGCCAAAATATAATTCTAAGTCAGATGTAAACTTATATTTCATAACTAAACAGGCACAAAAATGTTTCTACTTAAATCATAGCAGCGTAACTGTGAAAAAAAAACACTTCGTTTTGAACGCAGCACAATAATGCCTCCTAAATCATCTAATAAATTGACCCCATTTTACCATGCCTGAATAGACAGAATTTGTATTTCACTTTCCAAATAACTCTCCTACATAACACTTATTATAAGGTGTGACAAAAACTACTCAGCGGTTTTAAAATTCAACAGTAGGGTCTTCGAAAAGTTGCATTCAGCCAGTTTATATGTTTAGTTTCATTTTTTAAAAAAATTAGCAAGACTACTTTTATTCCTTATCTAAAGAAGCTGGCTTTTATCTATCCATTTCATTCTATGCAATTGGGAAGGAAGGACGGAAGGAAGGAAGGAAGGATCCTCCAAATAAAATGATCAGTCATTGTTTTCCAAAGATGTCACTTTTTCAAGATCATTTTCAAAAGTTCTATTACCAAGTCAGACATAACTCATTTTATACCTGTGCATTATTCCTAAATAAAGAAATCTTCTTTTGTGTCCATTACCGTTCATTCTATTATATTCAGCATCTTTTTCAAACATATCACATTTTTTTGTTTTTACTTCAGAAGAGTGTTTTACCCAATTCTGTCAATTTCATATGCATTTTCTCTACTTCGTCATCTCTTCCTCTTTCATTTGTCAAAAGCATTACTGAAATCAATACATCTACTGAAAGTTTAAATCTACAATATTCTCACTAATCTACAAGAAACTGCGTATTAAACAAATGAGAGTTATTATTCTTGAAAAATCTTGCCTGACTTTTGGCAAGTGCTGCATTTTTTGTTTTGTTTTCCTGGATGGAATGTAGGCAACTTTTTCTTTTACAATCTGCTCTAAAATCTTCCTAGGTATGAAAATCAAAACGACTTGTCTCCCTTTCTCCTTCATACCCCTAATCTTTTGCCCTTCACCAGGTCTGCAGGATTTCTCAAAATCAAAGTTTCGGTCAGATACGTCATTAACAAGTTTCTCCAGTAAGCAAAAATGCCGTTCATTTGACTATGGAGATTTAAATCCATCCAAAGTAAATAGGCATTTGGTTTCCATGTTTCTATCAATCCCAAACTTCATCCTGCTCTTCCAAATTACCAGATGAACCATATACCTGTTTATTAGAGAGGGGATAAAAATAATCCAAAGCAGAGTTGAGCATATCTGCCTTTTTCTTGGCAATACCAGCATTTTGCTATCTTCACTAGTAAGTAACATATACAATTCTTTTTATTTTGAACATTTCTGGGGGTGGGGGAACGTTGTTTTTAACGTCCTTCAGTAATGCTGGCTTGTTCTGAGATTTAAGTTTCCTGGTATCATTTTTAAAATATATGTAAGGGTTGAGGCTGGCGAGGCAGGAAATATTGATTCTTACGCTAGGGAAAGTTTTTTGTAAACCAAGGACAGATAGCAGAAACCTTCAAGAATGGGAAATAAACTGCTACAGAATAGAAAAGGCAGCAGGAAGAGGCCCAGGATTAAAACTTGACCACTGCAGTAGCATTTACAGGAGATAGGATCCCAGGCTGCTGTTAAATAGGAAACAGGAATTTAATTGCCATACCAGGTACAAAGCCCTGTCAATTTGCCATTTCTCCTCCTCTCTCACACCACACAAATACAACTCTATGCAGTTAACAGTTAAAAATCAGAGCTAACAATACAAAATGAAGACAGCTGTGACAACAATAAAATACATTGCCTTTATGTTTTTAGATCTTTAGATCATGCTTTTTAGATGGTTCATCCACAACCCTCTTTTGCCATACTTATTTCATGTCTCAGAACAAGAATGATTCCTGTCACTCTAAATTTTGCTTCCCTCCCCCAGGAGTCTTTCCTGTACATCTGGAACAGGACCATGCTGTGTTGCTTTCTGTGCCTAGGTTTTGCTATATGTGGGAATGTGTCAGTGATGAAATGCAAAAATACTAACCATTGGTTTGGAAATAAATCTAAGAGCACATATAGGCACGTGGCTCTGCCATGCAGCAAGACTTCTGCACATGCATATGGCTCTGCCGTGCAGCAAGGCTTCTGCGCATGTGCGCAGCTGTGCCATGTGGTGAGGCTTCCGCGCATGCACACAGCTCTGCCACACAAAAAGGGATTTGACTTGACAGAGTAGCCTTTCCAGACCTGCTCTGCTCCATCTCTGCTCTCTAAGGCAGCGGCAGCTGGCTGCTTCTCTGCGCTGCTGCTCCTCTGGGAGAGCCTGACCAGTTTAGCAGCTATGATCTACCGCTTTTGGTCCTTTTAAGTTTCACCCGGAAAGCTCTGCAAGTGGCACAGAGGAGCAGCAGCCATTTTAGATTCTGTTTCTCTCAAGCCGCCCGCAGGGTTTTCCAATGGGATTTTAAAGGACCAAAAGTAGCCGGTCATTGGTGGCTCTCCCAGCAAGAGCAGCAGCAGAGGAAAGCTTCTGCTGCCCAGAGCATCTCTGCAAAGCTCAGCAACAGACGGAAGAAGCTTCGCTGCTGCAGCACTTTCTGGATTTATGTTCTTAAAGGTATGAAGAACCATCCGGACTCAAGCCGCTTTGGCGGAGGCCTTGGGGCAAGGCTGGAGCTAGGGACTGGTGTGTTCCCTGACTCGGCCTAGGTAAAGGGGAATCAGGGGGAGGCCTCAGGACAAGGCCGAAGCCGGGGAATTCCCCTAACCCGAGTGAGGCAGGTGTGCCTGAAGGCAGGTAAGACTAGGGACGAAGCAAACTAGGCAAGCATGGGGATTGGTGGGGCAGTTTGCTAGGCCATGTGGTGTGTGAAATGGAGCTACCGTGGCAAGACACAGCAGGCAAGACTGGGGTCTGTGGCCTAAATAGGCCACGCCACGCAACGTATGCAATAGAGCTGCTGCAGCAAGGTGCAACAGACAAGGCCAGGGTCTGGGGCCTAACTAGGATGCGCCACATAGCACATGCAATAGAGCTGTTGCGACACAGTGCGGTAGCAAGGCTGTGGTCTAGCTAGGGCATGCTGCACATTCAATGGAGCAGCTGCGGTGCAGCAAGTACCCAAACCCAGGGACGGAAGGGGTGTGGCTAGCTAGGCCGTGATTCGCAGGCTTATTTACCCAGGCATGCAGATCAGCACTGCTCAGTTGGGCCGCAGGCATTGTGTGGGAACTGGGAAGGCAGGCAAGCTCTCTTCATCGCAAGTGAGCACACAGTGTACAAGGCAGGGAAGGCGCATGAGATGAGGAGGGGCAGGGCATTGTGGATGGGGCAGGGGTGAGCGACGAGCAGCCGATCGGGCAGACGGGGTGAGCAGAAAGCTGGTAACTGAGCAACTGGGGCCAGCCAGAGCCAATTTTGCCAGTTCTCCTAACTATTCCAAATTTCCACTACCAGTTCAACTGAACCGGGCTGAACCAGCTGAATGTCACCCCTGGAATGTATTAAGCTGTGTAGTACAGGTAATCCTCAATTTACAACCACAATGGAGTCCAAAATTTCCATTGCTAATCAAGGCAGTTGTTAAGCAAATTGCACCCAATTTTGGGACTCTTTGGGGGACAGTTGTTAAGTGCATCATTGCAGTTGTTAAATGAACCATGCAGCCGTTAAGCAAATCTGGCTTCCCCCATTGACTTGCTTGTCAGAAGCCAGCTGGGAAGGTTACAGATGGTGATCACACAACCTGGGACAGTGCACCATCATAAAACATATGCCTGTTGTCAAGCTCCTGAATTTTGATCGTGTGACCATCAGGATGTTGCAACAATAATAAGTGTAACAACTGGTTATAAATCACTTTTTTCAGTGTTACTGTAACTTCAACAATCACTAAATGAATGGTTTTAAGACAAAGATTACCTGTATTCTAATTTATTTTGACAGATTTTATTTTCAAAAATGACTAGCAACTTGTTAACTACTATCCGACTAAGATTTTTCTTCCTCACGGCTGCCGTATAGAAATTATCCAGTTTTGTACAATCAAGATGCAACTGTTGGAGAAGTGTTATTGAAGAGCCTGCCTCTTTCACATGCCCTTAACTGTCTGCATGGAATCTCCTATGGTGGCATAATGGCATAATACACACACACGCACACAATACTATCAAAATACCTGCAGCCATCTTTAAGCTGCTTTAGTAGCAAGCTGAATGAGACGGAAGGCTGTGAGGACATGTCCTCAGCAAGAAACTCAAGGGACTTTGGGGGCCAAAATAAGGGGACTGCGTGGATCAGTTCATACAACTATATGTTTCTTCTGCTGCCTCCTTAGCACTGTTTGCATTTAATTTTAAATGCCTTTTTCCTACCCATCTTTTCCATTAACAGCTCCTGCCTTGTAATCCCATTGTTCAGAGTTTATTAATAAACCCTCTTTTGACTATAAGGGTCAGATATAAATTCAACTATATTCAGCTTTAATTTCCCTTAAAATCAAGAATTCCAGCATTACACTGATTTCCCCTTAGGTTCCTGGAATTCCCACTTGTTTGACTAAGTCTTGGCTTGGAACTAATGAGAAAATATAGTTGACCTTCTTATGCCTTCTTCCACCCTCTACATTTGTCTTCCAAGAGATACTCAAAATCTCCCATTGTTACCACATCATTCCTCTTTGAACATTCTGACTTTTCCCCCTGGAAATGCATCATCATTCAATTATTCTCCTTTGTTGGCTGTATTCTCTCCTCCATTTCTTTTAACAAGTTGCTGTCTATAACATTTTGGTAAATAACAATGTTTTTAATGTTCAGTATTATTCCTCCTCCCTTTCTATTATTTCTGTTCCTTCTGAACAAACTGGATCATAAGAGTCATCTCATCAGGATGCTGCTATACCTATTAAGTAATGTGTACCTCCCTGTACTAAGAGTTTAAGTTTACCCTGCTTCATTCTTATATGTTTGAATAGTTGTGAAGAGACAATGACAGCTGTAACTTTATCAGCCAATGTCTTTCCTGAATTCTGTTGCGTGGTTTAATAGGGGCATTAAATCAACATTCCCAATTTATCATTAATTTCACCTTATTGTGTTGCAATTCTCCACAGGATTCAAGTTAATCCTAGTCATCATGCTGGACCAAACACATTACCAGCTCATATACATCCCATGCCAGTAGTGTATCATTCTAGATGCTTATATTACAGTTTCAGAAATCAAATCTGTTCCATCATCACCATCTATACAGCAAGTCTTTTTCTTTCTTTCTTTTTCTTTCTCATCTTCTCCCACACATTGAAAAGATGGATGAATTCACTTCACTGCATTTTTAAAGAAGTATATATTGTTAAAAGTTACTCTTTGTGCAACACTTCATGTTTGCAAAGTAACTTCATGTTTACAGATTATATTGTCTATTGTTGGTTTCAGGAAGGGAGACCCAAACGCCTCTATTTTCCCAGAGCTGAACTCAAAGTGGTTCTTGCTAGATGGGCTAAAATCCTTCCAGCACTAGCTAGATAGGTCCAGTCTAGCATAATTATCTCTTACTACAGAACTGTTGGAAGAAGAGGTCTGCCAGTGAGGTTCTACTCTCCTCCCAATTTGTCATAACGACGTTTCCATTGTATTGTGCCTTATAATCAGAAACTTCAGTTTGTAGCATATGAAGAATATTTGTCTTCATATTGAAGTATCATGAAGAATAGCCTATAATACTTCTTCTCCAAGAGACAATAGAGTTGACAAAAAACAAGGGGTCTGTGGAAATGAGTTTGAAAATGGTTTCTTTATAACAGACTGGTTTAAATGGTTATTGCCCTTTTCTAAGAAATTATAGGAACATGGTTTGTAAAGGTTGGAAGAGACCCTGGAGATCCTAGACCAGGGGTGGGGAACCTTGGCTCTTTCATGACTCATGGACTTCAACTCCCAGAATTCCTGAGCCACCCACGCACTAAAGGCTGATGCACCTGCTGGCTCAGGAATTCTGGGAGTTGAAGTCCATGAGTCATGAAAGAGCCAAGGTTCCCCACCCCTGATCTAGACCTTTGTTTCCTAACTTCAGCAACTCTAGCTACCAAAATTTCTCAGGCAATATAGACATTGTAAGTTTTTTTTTTTTCAGATCTCTGTGTCTATTTGTATGCATTTAATGTAATGCATACCCTAGGCCAGTGATGGCAAACCTTTTAGAGACTGAGTGCCCAAACTGCAAAGCGCTCGTGTGCACATGGTGGAAAGTCAAAGACCTGCTGGCCGACAGGAGGCAGGACATCCCAAAACCGGCAGCTCTGCAAGAGGCAAGATCTTTTTCTTCTGTGAGCTTGTTTTGTCATGCAAGAAACGCCATGGAGAAACACAGTGGAAATGAGCTGGGGCAACGGTGCGTGTGCCCACAGAAAGGGCTCTGAATGGTACCTCTGGCAAGCATGCCACAGGTTCGCCACCACTAATCTAGCCTGTACTTGGTCATGTTCTGAACTACAGGGGTCCCCAACCCTCAGTCCGTGGAACCAGCCTGCGCTGCGCAGGATGCAGGTAGCATGTGAAACCATGCACCTTCCGGTCCTTGGAAAAACCTTTCTGCACAGAACTGGTCCAAAAAGGTTGGGGGCTGCTGTTCTATTAGAAACTCACATGTTCTTTTTAACACTCACATGAGTTGAAAGCTCCCAATCCAGCCACAACAGTTTTCTAAGCCATCTCCTTATTTCTTCTTACTGGAATGATGTGCAATTGTCTTTCCGATTTGAGAACCTTCTAACTTTCCTGTATACTCAGTCAACTTCTTACATAAGTCTAAGGATTAAATAAATAAATAAACCATTTATTTGCTTCATATGAAAAAAGTATCCTTAAAAATGCAAGGAAAACTTCAATAAACAAAAGCATTCAAGGGATGGATGGATGGATGGATGGATGGATGGAAATCCTATATACTTAACATTGCACTCTTCTGGACAAAGAGCTCTGATATTCCTGAGATCTCTTGAAGCTATTCTCCAACTTAGGATTCAGAGCCTCAAATGCTTCTTCCACCACTGGGACTATTTTGGCCTTTAATTTCCACATCCTTTCTATTTCCACCTTCAGGCCCTGTTACTTCTCCAAGCTACTTATATTATTCTTTCTTGATGTTGCTGATACTTGGCATTGCTACATCTATTACCAACATTATCTTCTAGTTCTTCTATCAATCACACATACTCTCCTCCTGTATGTACATATGTATAATAAAAACATAGAGTGAAAACTCTTTCAGGAGAAAATTTGGAATGTTTTCCAGGGACACAGCTTCCCAATCTGGAAACACAAGAACATGTGGCAAGTTCTATCATTTTAAGTCTTTCAATCTTCATCTATTGAAGTTCAGAGCAAGAGTGAATGGATAAACATGGGTTAATACAATATTATTATCCAGTATTGTTTGTTGGTTCATCTGAGAAATACACATGGAACCTCAGTCCATGCATTTACATCCAGAAATCCATTTACATGCAAGAATTATCACACACTTAATCAAAAAGGGTATCTATTATCTGCCATGACACTGGTTTAACTAACATTGTTCCTTAATAAAGATACTTAAAATAAATTGTTCTGTTTATAAATTGAAGACAAGAACCACTAGATGCAAACCTAATTAAATGTCAAGTGAATAACAAGCTGAACTATAAATCTGAATGGAATGCATTGTTCATATCAATTTCACTCTTGAGTAATTGATCCAGAACTATACTTTGGATATGTAGCGTATCTGACACTGAATCATTTTGTACATTTTATATAGTTAAACGTTATTCTTTATTTTAAAAATAGAGGCAAAATTAGTTGCATGGCTTAGGAACATATAACAGCAAGCACTGATAGGCCTATCCCTTTCACCTACCAGAATGTCACTCTGAATATGGAATGCAACACGGATCCTCATGTATACACAAGAGATCCTGTTTATATTAAAGAACCCATGTTACAAATACATCACCTACCCCCACAACCATCAACTATGTCCAAATATTAAAACCAAAAGTATACCACATACAATGAACTGTGTTATAGTATCACCTAAATAATGGTGGGAAAGATCACCATTATAGAGACCAGAGATTTATTTTTGTGGTACATATTTTAATTAAAATGTCAGTCTCAGATCTTATGTGGAGGGCTTCCTTAGCCATGCTATGTGAGAATTTTTTAAGCAGTAAATAATGGCAACCAAACCAGAATTTCTATACACAAAGCATGAGACAATCAACCATTAGCTTACCAGTCCTGGTTTGCTATTATACATTTTTATGTAAAAAGGGGAGTAACTTAATGTTTATTAAAAGCTTATGAATTATGTTATTGCTTATAGTGTAGTTGAGTTTTTTATTCAAATATAGGTACAAATTGGCAAATAAATACATTGAAATGCTTTTCTCTTGTTTTATTTTTTACTAGTTTTCATTATGAGAAATTCTTCCAAAAATATGATACAATGAAACTCTTAGTTCCAAATAACTAGCAATACAGATATAAATCATGATAGGAACAGAATTCTAAATAATTGCCATTGTAAAACTGTATAATCAATTCATTTAAAAAAAAAAGAATACTATCAGAAATGTAGATAGAAATATATTTATTACTCTAGAAATATGTATATTGCTTATTAATCAGATTTAACTTGATTCTATCCCCTATTAAGGGATTACAGGATTGTTTTAAAAAAGGAGCATGGGAGGAATATGGATTCAAGCCAAATTGTAACAACTTTTAATAGTTAAGCTTGGAAGTCTTAGAAAATACACGTATGGACAGTATCTTGATTTATAGACAATATGAATTATAACATCAAGCAAAAGCAATATGCCATCTACCTCATTTAAGGAGTCAATATCTGTTTCTTTCTTCTTTCCTATTAATTCTATAGATCTCCTGTGGAATGTGTTTTTTTTTTTCAGAAATGCAGATATATTTTTTTCTACCACAGATGAGTTCCGTTTAAACCAAAGCATTACCTTAACATCTTTTCAAAGACCATTTCATAACAAAATATTAAGCACAGTAGCAGGAAAGGTATTGTGAAGTTGGCTGAAGTCATGCTTAATTTTTGCAATAACACATTTTCAACCTAGGCTCAAAAATTTTGTTGTAATACTGAGAAGCTGCACTCTTTGTTTAATGTTCTTTGTCTTCCATCTTTGTTCTTTGATTTGTATATTTTGTTACACTGAAAATTTCTAATAAGAAAAAGAGAAGGTCCTCTGTCAAGGGTTTTAAGAGATAATCGAGCTTTTATGGAATACGTTCTTTTGTATATCTTGAGCATAAATTATATCAATATTTACCAGTCAGCCCCTGAATTGTACCCAAAGATAGACTGGTTGTCAAAAGAACTGTTTTAACATGAAATTGTCCATACTTCCTATAATCTTTTTCAATCAGTATGCATAATAATAGCAATAGTAATAGCACTTAGACTTACATACCATATTTTTTGGATATAAGACGCACTTTCCCCCAAAAAAATAGTGGGTGGAAAAAGGTGTTGGTCCTACCTGATACGCTCTTTCTCATTGTGTTGAGCAGAGAATCCAAGAGAATGGGTTAATGCCACCTGCTGATCACATGACTGAGTTGACCAATTGAAAGACACCTTGTCCATGCTGGTACCCTCCCAGTTTCCAGAGAAGGATATTGATTGACAAATGCAGCTCCAATGTCTGTAAAGTAAAAAAACTCTCTACCTCCCTAACACCAGTTACAAAGAATTAAGGGTGGGTTTGGATTCTCTGCTCAACACAATAGAAGGAGAGTATCAGATAGGACCAACACCCTTTTCTCCATTGTGGGTTGAACAGAGAATCCAAGTGAATGGGACTTACCAAAGCTTTACGTCCCAGGATGAGCCATAACTACAACTAGGCTGTTTCAGTAGACCAAACCTGCTGCAAGACTCAACGGCCAAAAGCAGCATCTGAAGCAACTAAATCCCACTTATAATGCCTGATAAATGGATATGGCGAAGCCCATGTAGCAGTCCTGCATATTTCTTCAAGTGAGTCCTGGGTTGCCCAAGCAACCATGGTGGCTGCTGTTTGCGTGGAAGGCCATGATGCCCTAAGGGGCTGGAAAGTCGCCTCATAAGGCTTGGCAATATATGAGCTAAACCACCTCCCAATAATGGGGGGATGTGACCTTCTGTCCTAAGGTAGCAGGAAGGAAACTGATGAATAATGATTCAGATTTCCAAAATGAAGCTGTCCTCTTAATATATATCCTCAAAGCCCTTCGTACATCCAGCATATGCCATTCCCTCTCCCTGTGATGCCTTGGTGTAGGGCAAAAATCTGGCAGAATCAACTCCTGGGAAAGATGGAATCAAGAGTTAACCTTCGGTACGAATGTAGGGTTCAGAAAAAGTACTACTTGGTTGGTATGGAAAATGCATAACTCCTCCCTAACCGACAGAGCTGCCAATTCCGATATACATCTGGCCGATGTAATGGCTGTCAAAAAAAAAAAAAAACACCTTCAGGGAGTTCAAACAGGGCAGATGTGATGGCCCTCAAACCTCTCGTCAGACCCCATGAAGAAAACCTGTGTCCAAAAGGGGGAGAGAGATTTTTAGCCTTCTTTTAAAAACTATGGACAGCCTGATGTAGACCTAAAGACTATTCTTTCCCCAGACCAGTACTGTAGACCGGGCAGCCATCTGTTTCCTGAGTATGTTGGGAGAGAGTTCCTTCTCTAACCCATCCTGTAAAAATTCAAGAACCTCTGTAATAAAGGCCAAGGAAGGACTCTTTTAACCCTTAAAGCACCAGTCAGAGAAGTTTGTCCACGAAGCCTCATAAATACGGTTCGTGGAATCACGTTCAGAGGCCTGGATACTCTTAATGACTCTCTCTGAGATGCTAGCCTTCCTTAGGACCTGTCGCATGGTTTTCAACTGGTTAATAGATACCATCCTGGATCTGTATGAATGAGAGATCCTTGTTATAGAAGCAGATGGTCACGGGGTAATTGCCCATGTTCCAATATCAATAGTGCCAACTGGTCGCCCTCCACAGTCTCCTTGACCAAAGGAGTGTCAGCGGAAGGGACTCTGCTTGGTCTTGTAGAATCTTCCGGATTAGGGAAGGAATCACAGGCAGGGGAGGAAATGCCTAAAGGCAACTTTTGGGCCAGGGACTGTGCAGGACAACTGTGCCAGCTGCCTGTGGTGTGTGGTAATGAGCTTAAAACAGATGTGATTGGTTGTAGCTCATAGACGCAAACAGATCCATCATCGGAATCCCTCAGAGATCTGACAGTTGTTTGAATACCTTTGGATTCAGTTGTTATTCTGCCTGGTCAATTTGTGTTCAACACAGCCAATCCTCTCAACGCACCCAGATCTCTTTGTTGAAATCCAGTGGTGCCAGGGGAATAGCTCTCAATTAGTGCTAATTGATACTCAACTCTCTCTCTGCCTGTGTCCACTGGCCTAGGGCCACCATGGGGCCCAGAAGCGCTCCCCAAGTAGGCTGGTAACTGTGGCGATGATGACCTGTTCCTGGGGCTAAAGATGGCAATCCTTCATTATTGCCCTTGACATCCACCATTCGAGGGATCTGAGGACCTGAACTGGGACTGAGGCCCTGTAAAGAGAATTGCTGGTTCCCCTTCATTGGGCTGAAAAGGAGACACCATTGCAGAGGCCGTGAATGCCTCCTCATCCCAAGGGTTGTACCAATACAAGATATGAACCTCCTCAGCAACAGAAACATTTGCATAAGGGAATTCATGCCCCGACTCTGCACCTATAGGGACAATGACGTAGATCTGTCTAATCTGTCCAATAGGAACCTTAACGTATCGGTGGTTATAATGGCGCCCAGGGGTCAAAGGGGAGTGGTGGGGACCAAATGTTGATTTGACTCAGAGACTAGGATGCCATGGTTCTGCAAGGACTGTACAGTCCACTGAATATC
This sequence comes from Myanophis thanlyinensis, assembly GCA_017656035.1. Taxonomy (NCBI): domain Eukaryota; kingdom Metazoa; phylum Chordata; class Lepidosauria; order Squamata; family Homalopsidae; genus Myanophis; species Myanophis thanlyinensis. Next base: position 15,175 of record JAEANM010010575.1, read on the forward strand.
CTCTAAAACCTGATGGAAGGTAGATGATTGACTGGGAATATCATCCAAATAACTCTGGATTTCGATTGGTACTGATTTGAGGTGTGCCAAGAAAAGGTTAAAACCTTGCAACCACTCTGGGTGCCAAGGGTAAGCCGAATGGAAGAGCATCATACTGAATCCGATGACCCAGATAAGAGAGCCCTAAGAATCATCTAAGTGACACAGTTTGGAGTTACAAATAATTCGAGCTGAAATCCCTTTCTGACTTGTGTCTGAAGCCCAGGTTTAATAGTCTGGATTGACAATGGGTGATGGAGTTTTAGGGTTAAGGTTAGGGTTAGGATTTCCTGCCGCAAGTTTTAACTGCAGGGGTTAGAATCGATGAAGCAAGCTACGAAGTTGTGCGGGGGATGGAGGTAAATTCCAGAAGACGATCTTTCTGGACTGTAATAAGGGTCCACCTCTCCAAAAAAAACAGTGTCTTCCCATCTGTCTATGAATAGGGATAACTGGCCACCAATGGGAGGGACTCTGTATGCTTATTTGGGGTATTTATCTATCTATCTATC